>CAUYRH010113212.1:0-64592 GCA_963574655.1 Perodicticus potto | reverse complement strand
CATATTCTTGTGCTATAGTTGGGTTATAGCCTTCATATGAGAGCTATAAATTAGCTTCGTAGTAGGGCTGAGTACATTGGATACTTTTTCTTCCATTCTTGAGATACTTTGCTAAGAAGAATATGTTCCAGCTCCATCCATATAAACATGAAAGAGGTTATCTCTTTGTTGAAATTCTTAGTTTGTAATCCATTGTTCAATTGCTCTTGCTTACCATCTTTTGACTTCTCTCTCAGGTAAATTATATAATTCTATTTCCTTAGGGTCACTTTCTAGAGATTTATCTTATCCCTTTATTTGGAAAATCTTTTCCTAAATCTTTATTTTCCTTGACTCTGCTTTGGTGTCTGTAAATTAGACTGGATATGTCTCCTGGTCTTCTTGGATGATCTCATACAGGAGCAATCCCCCACTATTCAGCTCAGCCAGAGATTCTGGGGAGCTCTACCAACTCCTTCTCTCCATAGGGAAAAGCAGGGAGTTGTGTTTCTGTCTGTTTGTATGTGGTGACCTAGGAAGGGGAGTTAGAATGTCTGAATCCAAGGTAGAATCTTCATTCTCCCCAGGGAGCTTAGCTGTGGAAGATCTGTCAAAGCTCTAAGACCATCAGAACCGAGCTCAGTTCTCTAAGGTTGCCCCTTCAGGAATGGAGGGATACTGGATACATGAACCAACCTCTTCCCTTCCCTGGGAGAATCCAGAATCCAAATTGTCTCTTTGATTGTATGGCCTTGTGTCAGGGGCAGGAGTGTCCCTTAGGTGGGCGTGTCCTGAATTCTCTACCTATTTTAGTGAGTCTGATTTTGTAGTTGTCCGGGTTGCAGCAGATTTCCACCCAGTTTGTGGATTTCCCACAACAGGAATTTATCCATGCTTTGTTGCTAACTTGATGAGTATATCAAGGTAAAAAGGCTCTAGAGTTTACTACTCCCCCATCTTGCTGATGCCACTTCTTTGTTTGCTTGTATTAAGAAAAGACTAAGCAAAATGTCAACCATCATCAAATCTAAATATGAAGATTAAAAGGGTTTTAGTGTTATCTTAAATTTTCTGTAACTTTCTATTTCTCAAAGTAAGACCTCAAAAAATGTTACCTAAATAGTATAATCGCAATTCAACCATATATATATGTATGCCCACACATCTATGACACACATGCACAAATATAGACAGAGAATTGGAAACATATAAATCAAACTTTAACACCAATTTTTCTACATCCTGAGCAAATTAAACACAGCCACAACAGTGAATATCCTACCAAAAGGTGACAGAAATACTCAGAATAGTAAATTACGAGTCATTTTATTCCAAGTTGGATTATGATCTTATGGAGAACCAAAAATGAGACTTTTTCTTAAGCTGAATCAACCAGCTAATCCTTTGGTGATATCTTAATAGACACCACTTCCTTAGATTGCAATTAGTCATGTAAATAGTCATATCAACTGCTCAGCAAACCTGTGTAGAATCAACCTATGATAATATTTCTGTTTGTTTTGAATTCTCCCCAACTAATTCTTGACTACCAGTCCCATTCTTCTTTCTTAGGAAGGTTCATCTTTCAGGAAATTATCCATGCCCATGGGTACACTGAAACCACTACATAACATTACCTGTGATAAAACAGGTAATATCCCTTGACAGCCTAACAGACCATTCTGTATATAGAAACACATAGAAAAGATACACTGATAGTATGACATACCATTCATATGTATTTACAAATTGAGTACAGTCAACAATAAGAAAGGGTGTACTTTCATGTATCTGAAGAATGGAATTGGAATGTTCTTAACACACACACAAATGGTAAATGCTGGAGGTGGAGGATACCTCAATTACTATGATTGGATTATTATAATTGTGTATCTATATGAAAACATTATGTGTATCCCATTAATATAAACATGTACAATTTTTATGAACTGATAAAAATTAAAAGTTTAAAAATTAAAAATATGTAACTTAAGATTAGCTTTTTTTTTTCCTTTTTTGAGATAGAGACTCAATCTGTCACCCTGATTGGAGTGTAGTAGCAATATCACAGCTCACTACAATCTCAAACTCTTGGGCTCAAGTAATCCCTCTGCCTCAGCCTCCTGAGTAGCTGGGACTACAGGTGTGCACTACTATGCCTGGCTAATTTTTTCTGCCTTTAGTAGAGACAAGGTCTCACTCTTGCTCAGGCTGGACTCAAACTCTGGAGTTCAAGGAAGCCTCCTGCCTCAACCTCCCAGAGTGCCAGGATTATAGGCATGAGCCACTGTTCCAGTCTTAAAGGTTGGCATTTTGCCTTGTCTGATAAAAGTGGACTTTACCTAGTGTCTAAGTTATGCATGCATGAATACCTCTTGAGTTTGAATTTCTGGGCTCTCAACAATGAATTTATTACACTGGTTTCTGCATACAAATGCCCAGCCCACTTAGCTTTTACTGTGATGTCTCCTCTGTTTGTTTATAAGTGCAATTAGGGAATCTTATTTTCCAAATTGAGTTTGCTAGGTTGAAAGTACAGTCTTTCAACCAATGCCTTGAATTTGCAAATCATATTCTAAGAAAAAAAAAAGCACACTGCAGCAAGAGCCTGAAAGAAAACAATAGCAGTAAATTCTACTAGAGGCAGAATAGAATGTTCTCTATCCATCACTAAGCAAAAATTGAAAAATACAAAAAAAAAATAAAAACAACTCTGGGTTCATTCTTAAGTCTTAATGGCAACTGGTCTGCATTTGTGAAGCTTTGTAACAAAAAGCTTTTGTCCACGACTTGTATTCATTTTAAGGTATGACAGTTCCAAAGCCTTGGTAATGTATGAGCCATCCTTGTTGAATGTAACATATTAAACAGTTCACTAGGCTTACAACAGTTCAGAATGTTAAAAATAAAATTGCACCAATAGCTCTCCCCGTCTTTGTGCCAAGGCGATACGAATGATTTTTGAATAAAGAAAACAGCAGTGTTCATCTGAGCTTGCTAACAACACCAGTGACACATGCTGCTGTACAATATTCTGACTCTATCTTGAACACCCATTAGGGAGCATTATCATAGGCAATATTACATATTCAAGAGCTGACAATTGATGCATGGCTGGAAAAAACAGAAGATAGTGAAGCTACACTTGGGTTTTACTCTCTGGAGATCATTCTGCAGGCTAGATTTTTGCTCCTCCCTGAATCAACAAGCTCTATGCCCCCACTTCACTACATTGGAAGGAAAAAAAAAAAACATGTTTTTTTTAGTAGCAAAATCAGCTATGTATTTGTAAAAGGATAGGAACAAACTTAAAATGCATTCTGACTTTACCTCTGGCATTTTTCGAGGGTAAACAGTAATGATCTCATAGGGGCCTATAGTAATCAGTCAAATATGGTAACAGAGTACAGTCAGAGCATCATGGGTGTTGTCAACATCCCAGGTCACCTCTCTGTGTCTACCACCTCTTCCAATCAAGAACTCCTGGCCATTTTCTATAAGGTGACAGTCTTTGATTTCTCCTAGGAAGAGTGCTTTTCTTACCAATTGCAAATTGACACACCTCTGTGTCTTGAGAGGGCTTTGTTAAGGAGATACGCTGGCCAAACAAAGGAGATTGGTAAGTTAAAAATGAATGTGTGTGTGTATGTGTGAGATGAGGGAGGCTGTGAATGGTCAGAGCAGCAGATCAAGGTATGATTCTCAGTCATGGTGGTGATCAGTGGTTTATGGGCAAGTGGCAATGTAACTGGAAGTGTCTAGAAATGCCAAGTAAAATCCTTAACTGAATGCTTTTTGGAAGCCAGAGGTCTCTCTTGCCCACAGTCTCAGGGAGAGAGCATCCTCCTGTCCCCAAAGATTCCCAGGGCCTGAAGAATTCATTTGCACTCATCCCATTAAGAGCTTTTGCTCAGTACAGTGGCACATGGGGACAAGTTGTTCTGAGAAAGACGATCGAGCTCTGATAGACTGAGACATGCTGAAGACAGAGTTGAATCTCGGCAGTCTAATGGGCCCAGCGAGGCAGTAAATTTCACAGCAACTTGACACATTAATATAGAAGTACAGTCTGTTATATCAAAGGGAGATTGTCTTAGTCCTTAAGGGGAAACCAGCAATCCAAAAAATGAAAAGTGTGCACTGGTGACTTGTGAAAAATGTAGTTAACACCGAGAGCTGAAGTATAGGGGCTTACGCCATCCCTGGTTTGAGTTCTCATCAATGGCAGGCTCGGTCCCTCCTGGAGACCACAGACCCCATAATGCCCACATCTTCTGACCCGGGTTCTTAGGAATCTTGCCATCTTTGTAGCCAGAGAGAAGGAAAGCTGGCAAACAAGTTATTATTGGGTCCCTCGGGACAACGCAGGCTCTATCTTTCTAAAGCTATGGTTCCCCTCCTGTCTTTGTTCCACCATCATGGCTGGGAGTCTATTTCTGTACCACTCCGCAGGAAGAGGAAAAGAAAACAACGTAATTAACTAATAATAAGGAGATGTTCTGGTAAATTAAAGAGTGTCCACTGGAGAAATACGATGAAGCTGTTTAAATGATCATTATGAAGATTAAATAGAAAGAAACATGGGCTGTGTGTGTGGTTTACTGCTCAGTGAAAATGCAGACTTCCACACTGTCAGAATAGAAGTAAAACTCCTGGAGTCCTAGCAGTCAGGCCTGGAAAGTGATATGCGCAGATGGAGCTAGTTATGGAAGAAGAAGGAGATTATGTAGGTTTTTTATTTCATTTTGCAAATTCATTTAACAATGTTGTAACATTATATTCTTAAGGCAGGCATTTTTAATAAACTACAGGAAGTGGGAGCTAACTTAATTTATTAACACCTTTTGCCTTTCTTGCTTAGTAATTATCTAATACTAACACTTTTAGTACACACACTTAATTTTCTCCCAAGCTATAGCCAAAGCGTAACTGGAGAGGGGAGGTGCTTTCTTTCTTATGCCTGCGATTCAGTCCCTGGCCCTTGTGTAACAGAAAGTTCATTTAGTCAAATCAATGTGCGCTAGTCTGGCAGAAGAGTTAGCTCCTCAGGGGACTATTCCATCATTCTATTTTTATTTTTGTTTGGTTTTGTTTCAAATAGTGCTCTAAAAGATATTTAGCACCAGAGTAAGGTTTGATTAAATGATATCAGGAGCTCTAGGTCTGGGGGATTGAAGCCCAGTCCAGGTGGTTCTCTCTTTACTTTGGAAGATAGTCTGGATGACAGCACATCTGGAGCAATAGAATTTGGGGTCTTTAAAGAAAAAGGCCCTAAATGTGAAAGATGTTTGCCCTAGATTGTTTAATGCAGCTCAATTTACAGTCACCAAAATGTGGAAACAACTTAAATGTCCATCAACCCAGGAATGGATTAACACACTGTGGTATATGTTTACCATGGAATATTATTCAGCCATAAAAAGATGGAGAGTTTATATCTTTTGTATTAACCTGGGTGGAGTTGAAAGACATTCTTCTTAGTAAAGTATCACAAGAATGGAAAAAGAAGTATCCAAAGTACTCAATACTAATATGGAGCCAGTAGACAATCTCATTCGTGCTTCCTAAGAGAAAAACTCAAGTCAAGTCAAGTGGCAGGGAGGGGGAATGAAAGATGGGAGAGGGGAGGAGCGAGAAGTACTGGTGTGCTCCTAAGTAATGGGCACCATGAAAGGGTATAGGACACACCTCTTGGGTGCAGGACACAACTACAAGAAGGACTCTACTCTAAGAAATACAAAAATTGTGACTTAGTTGTTTGTACCCTCCCATTAAGCTGAAAAAAAAAAAGAAGAAGAGCAGACAGCCTGCCCCTGATGAGGACAACTCCTCACTCAACCCAGAGACCTAAGGAGAGCTGTGGACGATCATCCTATAAACCGCAGGTCTTAATGAAACAAATTGGACTGAGATTTGGGATAAATAAATCACCCATCCCTTAGCACCTAGATAGAGCTGTCTGAGTACGAGCAAAACAAAGAGAAATGGTGTGTAATTTTGCAAACATACTCGTGTGTGTGTGTGTGTGTGTGTGTGTGTGTTTGTGAGGGAGAGGAGCACACACACAAGAAAGATAGAAAGAATTATATGCAAAAGACAAAGGATCCTGTCTAGAATTGGAAAGGGAATGATTTTCTCATACTGTCTACCATAGATCAACATGAAAAAAGTTCATTCACCTGGATTGAGGTGGAACACATTCTTCTTCATAAACCATCACAAGAATGGAGAAGCAAGATTCCAGTGTATTCAATCTAATATGGAGGCAGTAGATGATCTAACACAAGGTGGGGGCAGGGAATGAGGGAGAGCGGACGGGGAGGGGGGTTCTGGCATGTGGCACACCTCTTAGGGGGTGGGACACAATCATAAGAGGGATGTTACCTAACAAGTGCAATCAGTGTAACCTAATGCTTTGTACCCTCAATGAATCCCAAACAATAAAAACATTCATTCATAAGTAGAGGCGTATACAAAAAAAAAAAAGAAAGAAAGACAGTAAAAGGAAGACAAGTAAATAAGTTGAATATCAAACATAAAAGCAAACTTGCATAAAGTTACACAAGAATTATCAAGAAATAAACAGGCACTGCTAAAAAATCAAAATGCTAACACAGCAGTAATGTCAAATAATCTCAGTGATACGAAAACCAGCAGCAACAACAACAAAATAAACAGGTTGAAGTGAGCGTTAGGAAGCCACTGTACATACACAAGACAGTGACTACCTACATATACTAATATACTAAGGCTAATTGGAACATATACTAAGGCTAATTGGAACATGCAACTAAGCAAATGAACCAGAAGTTTTCAAAGATAAGATGCAAGAAAATTTTCACCAAAATGAAGAAAGAAATGAATCAGAAAATTGGAAGCCCACCGAAGGTTCCAGGAAATTTTAATATAGTCAGTATTAAGATATGTTTTTCATTAAAGCTAATGAATTTCAGTAACAGACAGGTAATTGTTCAGTCATATAGGCAGCAAAGTAAATCGCCTACAAAAATAAAATAATCAGACGGACCTTAGACTTTTGCCGTAACAATATTCAATGCAGGGTGGTGCCTGTGGCTCAAAGGAGTAGGGCACTGGCCCCATAGACCAGAGGTGTCAGGTTCAAACCTGGCCCTGGCCAAAAAACAAACAAACAAACAACAACAACAACAACAAAAATATTCAATGGCAAAGGAAAATATCTTTATAGTTCGAAGAGAAACTCTGTTTGATCCAAAATTGTTAAACTCAGCTTAGTTTTTATAGTTCACACCCATACAGTATCATGCAAACGTTTTCATGCCCTTTCACGGTGCCCATTACTTAGGAGCATGCCAGTCCTTCTCGTTCCTCCCCTCTCCCATCTTTCATTCCCCCTCCCTGCAACTTGACTTGAATTGAGTCTTTCTCTTAGGAAGCACAAATGAGATTGTCTACTGGCTCCATATTAGTATTGAGTACATTGGATACTTCTTTTTCCATTCTTGTGATACTTTACTAAGAAGAAAGTTTTCAAATAGGAAAGAAATTAGGAAATACAACTTTTAGAATAAATAAATACACACCCACACATACATACAAAGGTCCGACAATTAAGTCCATGAACCTGCTTCTGTGTACTTACGTTGGTAGCAATGTACAAACAACTTGTCAAAGCTTCACAGCCTTAGTCTTCCAGTGTCTCACAGCTGTGTTTGTATTGATGTGTGGTGGTGTCTTTCTGAGTGGTGTTCATTATTGCCGCAGTGTGTTTTTGTGTGGTCACTGATGGTCATTCCTGCAATTGCTGTGAAAGGTGAACTAGCCACTGCCATCCCTGCATAGCTTTCCCAGGGGAGGACTTTGAAGGTGACCGTAGTAACATTCAGCGATGAGGTACGTGTCGGTAGCATTTGTTCTAGGACGAGTTCACAAACTTAGTTGACAGACCTCGTATCAACCTTATATCATAACAAAACTTAGTGAATTATTTTGCAAATCAAAATAAGTAACTTGACAAGGGAGAAGACATACTAAAAACAGATGGTTAAGGAAGAGCCATTTAAATAATTATGAGAAATTAGAGCCACAAGAAAAAAAATTAACAGTTTATATACCTGAGTATATAAAATTAATTAACAAGTATCAAGCGGTGAAATGAAGGAAAATGGGGTAAAATGTAAACACAATAGTATCTTCTTCAGTGGAGGGAGGCAACTGGTGCTATCTAAATTTAAAGCACATTTCTTTTTATTTTTTATTTATTTCTTTTTTTTGAGACAGAGTCTCACTATGTCATCCTCGATAGAGTGCCATGGTGTCCCAGCACAGCAACCTCAAACTCTTGGGCTTCAAGCGGATTCTCTTGCCTCAGCCTCCCAGGTAGCTGGGACTACAGGCACCTGCCACAATGGCCAACTATTTTTTTGTTGCAGTTTTCATTATTGTTTTAGCTTGTCTGGGCCAGGTTTGAACCTGCCAAATTCAGTGGATATGGCTTGCTCTGTAACCACTGTGCTCTGGACGCCGAGCCTAAAGTACATTTCTTTTTAAAAACCAGACCTACATACAGGGAAGCCAATCTCTTAATAATTTTCATAATCTTATCCTCTTAACAGTACAGGGATATTTTAAGAACTAATATATTTATTTAAAGGTCAATTATTCCTTCATTTGCACTTAAATTTCTTTTTCCTTGCTGATTAATTCAAATGTTAAGTGTATTAATACTTGTGTATTAAGTGTATTATTGAAAATAAAATATGATTTTAATTGTGTAAAGTATAATAATCCATTAATCAACAGAGCCAGCCAGCTAACTCAATTCTGTTTATGTGTACGTAGCATCCTCTGTCAACCAGAGATGGCTGTTTCAAAAGTGGTTACAGAATTGGGTTCCCTGATAAAAGACTATCACAGTCCAAAACAACAATAGTTGATGGGACTCACAAATTAAAAAGGCCAGAGGACAGTGGTCAAAACAAAAACTTAAGAGAAATTAAATATGACAGAGTTTTAATTGAACAAAAGATTTATAAATTGGGTAGCCCCCAGAATCCAGAGATCTAGATTTACAAATTGGGTAGCCCCCAGAATCCCTTGAGGCTGCCACAGGGTCAGATAACATTTATGGACCAAAAATGGAAAGTCACATACAGAAAATGGAAATGAAATACAGAAACAGCTGGACTAGTTACAGTTCTGTGTCTGCTTGATTTGAGCAGGGTTTGAACAGTTGGCTGCTAGTGATTGGTCAAAACAAGGCTACTGTGATTGACTGAGTCTCAGCTACTTGTGACAAGAGGAAGGTGCTTGTAGGTTAGAGGGAAGGTATGGTGGCTCATGTCTGTGGTCTCAGCTACCAGGGAGGCTGTGGAGGTAGGACTGCTTCAGCCCAGGAGTTTGAGACTAGCCTGAGCAATACAGTTAGACCCCAATCTCCAAAACAAATAGACAAAAAATGTAGGTTATGGTCAGTTTACACAGCCAGGTAGGTTCCAGCTTACTAAGGATAGAGAAACTTCTAGGCCAAACTTAAAATATGTAAGGAGGCAGCTTTAGGCTAAATTTAATTTAGTAATTCACTTCTTTTGGTCAATTTCTTACGAGGATTCCCCAAACTTTAGAAACTGATGTCACTCTGTCACCATTACAAAAGTTAATTATTTGATGTCAAATTTTACTGTGGTTCATAGGTGGTTCAGGGGTAAAATTTTCAAATTCTACTAGAAAAAATAGAACAGTGAGTTTTGTTAAGACAGGAACAAGGAAACAAAACAATAAATACTAATTAACATCAGGTTACTCTTTTATAAAGGTTAGAAAAGAGGGGACTTCCTTATTATTCTCGAATCTCTTCAAGAGAAGAAAAAAATTGGTCTGTTTGGTGATCTATCTTCTTTCATTAAAGTTTCCATTTGATTATATTCCACTTAGCTTGACTCCATTTGGGTCTGGTCTGGTCTGTCGGAGCTTAATATATGAGCTCAGTCCAGAACAATGGACTCCCCCATAATTTTATTTTACATAGTGATTGATAGATCATCGAAGGCAAGATGGGGACAATTCTCATAGTCAGAAAATTTAAGTGTCACTAAGTAGGAAGCCCATCTTCCAAGACCTATAAAGATTTGAACTAAAACATGAACATGACGTTCTTACAGGCAAGACAGATGGTTTTGCTTAATTCGTCAGGAAATCAAGTACAGATTATCAGGCTTCTAAAGATAGTTGCCATAATACAAAGTTACTATCTTTTGCTCACTTTCTAGATATGAAATGAGTTTAGGACTCAGAATCCATTGCAGAAAAGAAAGTTGGCTTCAAGTGAGAAAGGATCGTGTAATATGCTGGCAAGTACACAGTGTCCCAAAGGGTGCCCATAAAGTTGCCATACGTAGGGAAAATGGGACTTTGAAGCTAAAATGTACCTTTATTTACAAATATCTATTACAAAATTGTACAAAGAAGTGGCCAACACATACAGAATATTTTGTAAATATTTTCTAAAATCTTGTAATGAATATTTTGTAAATAAAGGTACGATTAGCTACAATTTCCCATTTTCCCTATGTATGGTGATTTTATGGGTGACCTTGGGGACATCTGGTATTCCCTCAGTTCTTTCTTAACAGACCTAGAGCCGTTTGCTCAGACACCCACACATTTGGAAAAAGGTAAATTGTGGGAGGCGGAGTCTGGATTAATGCGGATCCTCAAGACTAGAATGTCCTCCTATCCCAGGCCCATGGAGGGTGGGTACGTGAATCTACAGACACCTCTCCAGGAAGGTCGTTTCCCCAGTCCCACACGTACAAAAGGACAAACAGTTAGCAGATGGTGGAACTCCTTACACTACTTCCTTTACTTCTCAACAGCCGCCATGGTGGGAAAGGCCAAGAGGAAATCTTTGCACATGCCCCACCCCTGTCCCAGTCAAAATTGCAAATAAAAGGGTGGCGCACCTGTGGCTCAAAGCGGAGGGACGCCGGCCCCATGTGCCGGAGGTGGCTGGTTCAGGCCCGGCCCTGACCAAAAATTGCAAATAAGAAATGAAACTTCCTCTCTGAGTTTCTCAGAGACTTAAAGAATCTAGGAGATGTCCCTGATATGGCTCCTTTTACTTTAGAAGTCTGTCCCCTACAAAAGTTAGAGCAGTCACAGCAGAAGAGAGTGGGCTGCCACATACACGACCCAACAGTGACTCTGGTCCATGTGCCAGATGTGACATCTTTGCTACAACAGATTGAAATAGAATGTGGGGCTTGGTAATGACCAGTGCTCTGGTGAATGCATTCTGTTCCTTTCTTATAAGAAAAAAAAAGAAGAAGCATTTTATATTCTCATGAGATGAACAATAATGTACATTTATGGTTTGTCCCAGGCCTATGATAACTATCTAGCCTTTTGACATATTCCTGAGAGACGTGGACATTCTGCAGAATATCCCATTAATCTGCTGTAGCCATGACACTGTGTTCAATAGAAGAAACTAGCAAGGTGTGGCAAATACATAGGAGGCCATGCTAAGATGTACACGTGTTTACTCCATGGGGAAGGATCAAAGCCCGCAAAGACTCAGAGGTGTACAACATCAGTAAAAATTTTTAGGCAGTCAGGAGTCTGAGGCATGCTAAGACAACTTCATCAAAGCAAAGGACAAATTACTGCATTTTATGCCTCTCAATATTAACAAAGAAGCACAAAGCTTGGGAGCCCTCTGCAGGCTCTGGAGGCAGCAGACACCGCACTTGGGCAAACTGGTCTGATTTGTTGACTGGGTGATGTGGAATCTGGCAATCTTGAGACCTGGAATAGAAAGGTGAGTTGCAGACGTGCAGGCTGCAGGGCAAGCACCACTGGTGCACAGGCAGAAAGACCAGCACACTGCAAGGCTGGGGCTGAGTAGCAGGGGGACGATGCAACATGAGGCTCACAGAAAGCCCCAGGGGAGTCACTACAAAGGCAAAGATGTTTAGGGTTTTGCAAGACGTCCTGCTCTCTCCAACTATAGGTCATTTACAAGGCAGCTCCAAAATTGCTGTTTTGTCCAGGAAGAGACTAACTATCTGCCCACAGGTGATTCAAAGCCATGCAGTTGGAACTGCTCAATGTTTTCTCAGTTCTTCAGATACATCAAGTCATAATGTTGGGCACTCCAACAGCAAACCATTGTAAGATTCCAGGCATGATCAGAGGACACAGGGAGGTGCACGACCAGGTGGCCCCGTGACAAGCTGTTCACCATGACTGCAGCTGAGGACATGCCCAGTGCTGAAGGAGAATAAAGGGGCTACTGTTTTTGTTAATGAGCCTGAATATTTTCCCCACTGCTAGGACATCCCGGACAACATTGCCTTGAACCCAGAGTACCCACTTCCCAACAAAGGGCGTGCAGGACCTGGAGAACCCGATGATTCCATCCCATCCTGCACTTTCTGAAGCTTCTCACCTATAGAATTGTGAATGGCCTCCTAAATTTGCCTCTTGGAAGTGCAACTGAGGCGTCAACTAGATGGCAAACCCCTAAAAGTATTCTTTTTACCATAGGATTGGTTTTTCAAGAACTGGAAGACATTGGTACAGAAAGCAAGGGGTCGAAGTAGGCATGCCCTGATCACCACCAAGCCAGTGATTCGTCTGGAGAATACACTCTTCCCACTCTTGCAGCTAAAGGCTGTGGGTGACAGGTTGTGGTTCCCGAGATCTAACCAGGTTCTGGCTTCTACCTGGGAACACAAAATGAGCCCCATCACATTTTAAGCTATGGTTACCCTGCGATCACCTCAAGTGCCTCCCGGCATGAAATCAGCAAACCAGACAAGAATTCACCATATGGACAGTGTGAACTGATTGTGATCTCTAGAAAGTGGGAGCGTGGTTGCTGCACCATAGGAAAGGTCAGGTTCATGTTTGGGGTTCAGGTGGCCCACAGGGTCTCTCTTGAGGTTCAATGCCCATTTTAATGGTAAGTGGACAAGCGCACTGCCCACACCCTGAGAAGGTTACAGAAAGCAGACCCCAAACCCCTCAGGAATGAGGGTCCTGGTTATTCCATAAGGCCAAGTGTCTAGACCAGCGGAGATGCTGGCTGAGATGGGGAAAATCTGTAACAGGTACTGGTAGAGGAAAATACAAAATATCAAAGAGACCCCTGCAGAAGTGGGTCTCTTACCCATCCCTCAAACCCAGGTAAGCAGACCACTTCCAAACATGGAATGCTGCTCCCAGGTGGGTGGAATTACTCTAAGAAGTGAGCAGGCATGAGTTGAATAAAGAGCGGACCCTATTGCTCTGCTCCAGCTCCCCTGCATCTACGGATGAGGCACCTGTTCCCTGGCTTCCAGGAGCACACACTGACAGCAACTCAGAGCTGAGTCCCCTGAGGGAACTGCTTCTCAGACAGGACTGCTGGGCCCAAGACTCTGTTCATTCAGGAGGAATCCGTAGCTGATGGCTAATTGATTCAGGAAAAGCAAGTCCCACCAGAGATGGGCCAAAGCTTCACTTGCAGCCAGGGCATGGGTCAGCTTCTCTTTCTGTTCAATTCTGCCTTCTTTGCTTCTTTATAGATGTCTCCCTGTCTCTCCCAAAAGGACATCCCAGTAGACCTTCTGCAAGCAAGTCTGTCTCTCGGATTCTGTTTCCAAGAAGCCCAGTTTAAGACAACCTGCCTAGACCTCTTCATAACCACAGTGCCACACTGGAAAATAAACCTTAGTTAAGTCACTATAATTTCGAGATTGTCTATTAGCACAACACAGTCAGCCCGTCTTGATTTGTCTTTGATACACAATGAATAAAGTGTGTAAACCCTTGACAGTGAATATACCCTCCAACAATTATCAAAGTTTAGTGGAAAACTAGTCTGAAGAGGATGAATCCATCCACTTCTCTGAACATTCTAGATTTTTTTTTTTTTTTTGAGACTAAGTCTCACCCCATCACTCTTAGTAGAGTGCTGTGGCATCACAGCTCATAGCAACCTCAGACTCTGGGGCTCAAGCAATTCTCCTGCCTCAGCCTCCCAAGTGGCTGCAACTACAGGCACTTGTCACAATGCCCAGATATTTTTAGAGGTAGGGTCTTACTGTGGCTCAGACTGGTCTCGAACATGTGAGGTCAGGCAGTCCACCCTCCTCAGCCTCCCAGAGTGCTAGGATTATAGGCGTGAGCCACTGTGCCCTGATAAGCATTCTAGACTTTTGCACCAGTCATATAAGAATGCACAGAAGTCATAGTTTTATACCCCAACTCCAAACTTCCTCCACACTCTCAATTTCTGTGCTGGGACCACTCTAATAAAGAACGCCTCAGCAGATGCCCTCAGCTCGTATTGAGGACGCTGTGATTTGAATTGCTTCATTCAACATTTTCAACAACCTCGTGAAGAAAGTACAATTTATGTCTTACAGATAAAGAAACAAGAGCTTAGACAGCTTATGCAGCAATTCGGTGGAACCCGGGTTTTCCTGACTCCTACAGCCCTGCTCCTAACCATGACTTTACATGCATTATACAAATGGCAGTGATGTGTCCATGGCGGTGCTTGTGTGCACGGCACTAACATTAAAAACAGCAGTTAAACAATGACCAGGGTCACGGTGTGGGGCCTACCCAAGACATCGCTGTCCCTCTGTCCTCTGCCTGGTGGGTGCCCTTTACTCCAGAGCCTTTCAGAGACTGGCTTCCTTGGTAACTTAACCTGACGCTTGCTGAACACTGAACGTGCTTTTTACACTTGATCTTAGCCAAAAGGCCGAGAAGCGATGAACGCGCTTTTTATAAAAGATTTTTTTTTTTAAGTTTCTAAGGCTAAGGTAATTATCGCAGCACTTTCCATAATTCTCTGGAAGAACCAATATCTCCCAGAAACCTTTGAAAAACAACCTATTTAAAACCAATTTCCCCTTAGATTGTAGATTGCCGGTACTTCTCCTCCGTTTCTCTTCTCTCGTTCAGATCTGCACAAAGCAAGATTGTTGTTCAGCAGAAATCTATCTCCTGTTTGTTATCCCTGATCGGAGGCTACACAATCTCCTGTGTGTGATGCCATAATCTCATCCCCCCTGTGAGTTGCTGTAGAAATGATTATGGTGCCACAGACAGGACAGGGTGTGAGGAGAGCCACTTTGGAGAAAGGCAGGTCCTTGAACCAGGCAGGTGTTCTTAATCCCGACGAGTGGGAGTCTGGACACGAAACCACTTTCTCTGTCTTTCTCGCTCTCTCAAGAAATGCATTTCATACACCGAGTGGTTCTTAAATTAAACACTGAAAAACTCTGCTTCATTACTTGTAGAGTAAAAGAGGAGTTGCACTTTGTACCTTTTCTGTTTGACCTTTCCAGAGCAGTATTAAGTACCTGATTCTCCAAGTTCTGAGAGGGTTGATACATGGCACCATGGTCTGACGATCTAATCAGAGGGTTAGGGAGTTTGCCACTCTGAATCTTAATCCTCCACTGTGCCCAGCAATTTCCATACCCCTTGAAGAAATCAGTCCATCGCCCCCGGTCTCAGTCTCCTCAGCATTAAAATGGGAGCAGGAACCACGCGTCACCATAGGCACCTGTGCAAATTTGTTACTTTAAATATATAAGATTTTACATAACTGCTAAGTACGCTATTATTTTCTGCATTATCAGAAGAATAAAAGGAAACATTGTTCCTGCATTTCCAAGAAATGGTAGCACGTATACATGTCACTAGAGACAATTATGTGGCCGTGTGTGTTTGAAGACGGGAAGAAAGATACACTGGCAATCAGACTGATGCTGTACAGTGAGGTGAGGCCCTGCCCCGCTCTGCGGCCCAGCAATCAACATGATGGACTCAGGTGAGGAACGCACAGTGAGTGGAGAGGAGCTCTGGGAGGGAAACGCAGATTCTGTCTCTAGGCAAGTGTCCTTAATAGTAAAAAATGAAAGCGAAGAAATACAGAACACGTGTGTGATATAAACAGCATTGCTTCCAAACAGAAAGCTATCTGAGGAGCAGTATCACCTCTCAAGCTGAAGTAAGACAGAAGCCTCGCCCTGCGCATTGTCTGAGTGAAGGGTATTTTCGTAACGTGGGGGAGGCTGTGAGCTGCTTTTAATAACGTGCGTCATCCTTGGCCATGACGTGGGGAGGGTGTGCGTGGGGAGGGTTGGGGAGAGAGGGGTCAGTGCACAGCTGTCCTCTGAAGACTGAGGGACGGGTCTGGGGTGGGTGGAGCTGGCGGGGGAGTGGCCTAGGATGAGCCAGGGGGCTTGGCTGGTATCTGAACAGAAGGAGAATTAGGGGGACCTAAGATCCCATAAACAGGAGACACAAGTAGAGGGCTGGGAGCCTGAAATGCTGAAATGCTGGGTTGCTATCCCAGCTCAGGCCTTGCCAGGACTTGGAACTACCTGATGTATATAAACTAGGGAGGTTGACCTCAGTGCACAGGAAAAGATCTATAGTGCATGAACCCTGACATACTTTGCTTAAGCTTTCTGAAGGCAACCTGAGTCTTAGACCAGAGTTCTGTCTCTAATACATACTTCCCCACGTTCATCATGTGGTTCTCCAAACAAAGGAATGGCCCAGCCGCTATAAAGAACAAGGAAAGCCAACCAAAACCCCACACAATTCAGAACAGACTGCATGGCCTAAGACCTAAGCAGGGCTGTTCAACCTTTGTTTTTCTCTGCTGCACATTGGAAGAATAAGAAAATGCTTTGTGTGATATCTGATGTCACAGATAATGAAAAATATCCTCACAAAATCAGCATGCAGCCTGGGGGCCATAGGTTGGACACCCTTGTGTCCTAGTGCAGCAGTTCTCAACCTGTGGGTCGTGACCTCTTTATAACAATGAAAATACATCCTGCATATCAGATATTCACATGATGATTCAAAACAGTAGCAAAATTACAGTTATAAAGTAGCAACGAAAATAATTTTATGGTTGGAGGTCACCACAACATTAGGAACTGTATTAAAGGGTCACAGCATTAGGAAGGTTGAGAACCATTGTCCTAGTGTGTCTAGAATATACTAAGCACACAAAATAATGTGCTCATTTATTTATCTAAGAGTCACTGATTACCTCCTCTGTTGTAGGTGTCAGGCATACTGTAATACATAGAACACGGCCTTTCTTTGTGAGGAGATGACATACAAAAAGTTGTGGCAAATGAGAGACAGACAAGGAGCATCTGAGCTAGGGATAGAAATGGTGGTAAGTCATTTTAGACAGAAGTGGGGGAATTAAGACAGAAGAGTGTCAAGGAGCACAAGGTGTCCGATGTCTGGGCAGGGGGGTGAGGGCAGGTGTCTAGGAAGAGGTGACACTGGGCAGGAGTCTATGTGAAGATGTGGGAGAAGAGCATTCTGGGAAGAGTGAAGAGCAAGTTCAACAGCCCTGTTGAGATCAGCAAGAGTATCGGTGTGGGTGGAGAGGCAATTATGGACGGAACAGCAGAAGATGGAGCAGTGGAAGTGGGCAGCGTCCTATCTCTCAGTAACTTATAGACTCCAGCCAGGAGTTTGCATCTGATTCCAAATGCAACAAGACTGCATTCAAGGGTTTAACCTGCAAGATCACATAGCCTGGCTCATATTTAAAGAAGAGGTACGCTTGCAGAGGTGGTAAACTCTGGTGGGGGCTGGGTAGGGAAAGTTGCAGAGAAAAAGAGGCCTGGCAGGAGATTACTGGGGTCGGTCAGGTCAGAAATAACTGACAGTTGACAGGAGATGGGGTCTGAGATAAACTTTAGAGGTTCAGCTAACAGATCACCAGTGGACTAGGTGTTGATAGGGTTTAGGTAATAAAATAAAGATGAGTTCCAGGATTAGGTGAGCCAAGAATGAATCAATCGGTCAATCCAAACAGTTAAGATAACTAATTGATTAATTAACAATGCTTATAATGGAACCACAAAACATTAATTCTGGGAGAACGAAAGCTTTATTAGACTAAAGGTGGGAAATGATGATCATAATGCTTAACATTTTAAGAGGATTTGTTTGTGTTGAACAGTGTGCCGAGTGTGTAAATGCAATGTCTCATTCATTTTTCTCATAACAGTAATGAGGAAAGTTGTATGTCACCCCAACCTCTACGAACTTGGAGAGGTTAACAAATTTTATTAATGCCATGCAAATAATAAAGGGATCAACAAGGCTGAGTGCTCAGACCTGTGTGGTTAACTGACTCTGTGCTGCGTCTCCACCTGTGCGTCTACTGGTCTCTTGAGCACCCAAAGTGTCTGTGAGTAAATGAGGATTTACCTGCCATTAAGGGTCTTCACTTATGACCCATTGAGAAAGATATTAAAGAGAAAATACATAAAGTCGTAAGTACTAAAATAAATGTTAAATAATAGCAAAGTGACATTTTTTACTTACAGATTTGCGACAATATTTTTAAATAACATCCAGTTTTAGAGAACATGTGGGGATATTGCAACTAGCCTATGCTACTGATAAATTACTAAATTCCCTTAAATCTATGCATAAGAGAAAAAATTGAAAAGAAACACAATACTTATAATAATGAGACGATTGAGTAATAACATTTGGATATTCAAAAATACATGGAGATACAGGTTTTGTAATTTAAAAGTTACCATTTACATTCAACTTACAAAACACTTTTATAACCATTTCCATGTCTATAAATTTCTAATTCCAAAAAAATTCCTTGTCAAATTATGAGTACCATACTAATTTCATAAAATCTAACAAACATAAGATATATAATAGATACTATCTAGCCAGAAACAGGGTGGGGAAAAATATATAAGTATCCAAAGAGTTGGGCTGGTTTAATTTAAGAGAGGATGATGCTCAAGGGTGACTATCCAGTCTTATTACCAGGTTCAGGAGAGGTATAAAAGTATAGCTGGTCAAAAGAAAACCACGCATGGTCTGATTTTTATAAAGGAATGAATCGATCCATCAGTCGAGTCCCATGCACTCATTTTACAGACAAAACAGAAATCCACACTTCCAGTTAATGGCAGAACCAGCACTGTGCAGGTGCTTCTTATCGCTCAGATTTTCCAAACCCTAATTCATCCCAGCTGCTCTATTTCAAGGCATATATTTATAACACAAAAATAAATCAATTTTTTTTTAATTTCTTTGAAATTGTTGGGATACATTTTGACCCATATTGGGAAGCACCATTTTCAACACATGTTATCAAAGCTTTGCCTCCCAGGAACTGAGGCCGTTCCTGCTGGCGGTGGTGGCTGCTATTTGCAGCTTGTGTTACAGTTTGTAGGAAGGTTGGGAAAGAGGTGCCCTAAGAGGGCGGTGGGGTGGGGGAGGAAAGGAAAAAGCATATTTAGAACATGATCTAGGGAGAGGAGGATTTTAAAAAGTAAATTAAAAAATATAGCACATTGTGCAAGTAATAAGATTTCTATAGAAAACGATAGTGGAATGGAATGGGTCCAGCACTACATAATAAAAGTGTCCCTGTCCTACTCCAGGAAAATCTGTGGGCAAGTTATTAACAAGCAGATGGTCCTCTCCAACACCTGTCTGTACAACAACCCTTTTATTTCTTTTTTTTTCCCCTCCTTCTTCTTTTTTCTTTTGCTGAATTGCAAGTTTCCATTAATGAAAATGCTGAAGATTCTGAAACCTATTTCAGCCCTGGGAGTTTCCTACCGATAATCAGCTACAATCCTGGAAAGATAAAGGCATTTGGGGAAGTTGGGTCGTGCACTTATTTCACAGATGCCACAGAGCACTCTGAGCCCCTTAGAATTAGGACTCGGGTCTCCGCAACGAAAGACAAATTTTTTTTCATGATATTTAAAGTTCTTGGAGGAAATCAACACCAACACTTAAACTGTTAAGGCTTTGAACATCAACAGGACAGAGAAGGGACCAGCCGAAGAAGTTTTTAATTGGCTTGCTTTCTAGGGCCATGTCTCATCTGCTTATGTTTCCCTCTGGGAATGACGGAGGTTAGGTATGCGAGGAGTTTGGACAGAGGATGCCTGAATTTGATTTGGCTACACATCCAGTACAGCATTTTCTAACAGCTACTTCCCCTCCATTGTATTTGGCTACACTTTCAATGGGTAGGAGCTACATTTTATGGTTAAGAGAAGTTGACTTGGAATCACCTGCATCTGGGTACTGTCCTGACTCAATCACTCGTTGGCTGTGTGACAAGCAAGCAATTCAACTTCCCAAAGACTGGGTTTTCCCATCTGCACCATTGACGTAATAATATTACGTCCATAAAAGTTTTTGTGCAAACTGAATGAGAAAACAAATGTCAAATGCTTATCACAGTGCTTGACACAGAATTAAGTGATCAGTAAAATTTGGACATGGTGCCTGGACAAAGCCTAAGAGACCCCATAATTTTGAACAGACACGTGTCTGCCTCTGGCTATTTTTAACTCGTGTCTCTCTCATTCCTTCCGTTTCCCTTTTAAGGAAAACTTGCAGTGGGAGCTCTGCCTTGTACCTTTGTTTCTGAACAACAATTATTCTATGAAGGCAAAATATCTCTTCATTCTTGTGCTGGGAACCATAAGAAAAAGGTAGAAAGAGTGAAAATGACAAAGACACAGAACTTTCTATTCACAGCTCCTCTTCAGCTTTCAAGGGCCAGAGTAAAAACCTCTAAGGATGTTACTCCATCGAGGGTTGTGCTGTGCATGGGCCCTGGAGAGATGTGTGAGTCAGGGTGTGGGCAACAGACTTTAGGAGGTGGGGAGACAGGGCTCTTGTTTCCATGATTAGCTGTCACATTAACCAAGCTGAACAGGGCTCCTCGTCTTGGGGAGAACAATCTCTTTTTCTCTTAAACCCTAAGCACCGTATCCGTCTTTCTCAAAGTATGTGAAAATGGCCTTTGGTTTAAAAAGTATAGCAAAATGGATCCACAGGAATTGGCTTCCCATTGAAATAGCTGTGCCATAAATGGAGTAGATTGCTTAATAGGGTTCTGGAAACTGTAATGCTTCCTCCCAGGTAGCAGAGCTACAGCTGGTATTTTTGCTCACACAGATGTCTACAGCTTACCTCCCTGAAGCACTTGAACTTCCACTAGCTCTACCACCCCTTTCCCCTCCACTCTACCGCTGACTTTTCTCTCTTATATATAGAATCTATGTGGACAGCATGTAGTATTTATTGAGGCACCATCCTTTTGGCTAAATATAGAACACAAGACATGTCTACTCAAAGAGTCTGATAATATTTAAAATCAAAGAAAGAGAAAGAACCAATATGCCACTTCATCGGTGAACTCTAAACTGTTTTTTTCTATTCTTCTGGCAACATTCTGCAGACACCCTAACTTTAAAACAGCTTGATTTCGACTTATTATTACTATTCCTTTTCATAACATGCCATATGCAAAGATATTAAATAATGGAGGCACATTTTCTCATTGTTGCATATAATGAATAAAGATGAAATGAAAGAGGATAACACAGAAGCGTTTAAGAGAGCCTGTATTTAACCGATCTCTAAAAGCTTTTAATATATAGCTGGCTGCCCGGTGATGAGCCAAGAAACCTTACTGGCCTCTTACTATTGACTCCTTCCTACTAACAAGTTTGGAATAGCCCCAAAGTGTATCACAACCAAGACAAAGAAAAGCAAAGATCATATTCCAATCTGGGCTTTGAGAGCCTAAAAGGTTTTGTGGTAAGTATTGACAGTAACTACTGAAATAAATGATTAACAGCAAGACCTGGAAAGCGTGAGGTTTTACATAGAGCAGGTGACAATAGAGATGGGGAAGGGCTGCCAACAGGGGAAGGCAGGGCCTGACTGTCAATCCTCTAGAACCAACAGTTTCAGGGCTCTAGAATTTGGGAATTTGTTTATATGGGACACACAATATTTGGATAAAACATACAAGGAGTAAGCAAATATAGCACAAATATCCTTTATATGCATGGGTGCGTGTCGCATGTGAAAAACACATGTGCAATTAATGTTGCATAGTTTTCTTTAAATCCATATGTTCACACAAGCTTTTCTTAAGGCATTCAAGCATCTACTTGGAATGTCCTCTCCTTTCTCACTATACTCATTTCTCTGTGTTTCTCAGGACCAAAAGTGACATCCTCCACGAAGCTTGTGTCCACAACTCTCACTCCATTCACGGTTTCATTCATTCTCTCCTTCAACCCATAATTATTCAATATATACCAAGTATCAGGCACTGTGGGTAGACTTTGACTGATAGAAAAATAAAACAGAGACCCAACCTTGTCTTTGCCCATGAGAAATTTGCAGTCTAGTTGTCCTTCGTCCCACATCACCAAATGCCAAGCGGTTTTCCAGCACCTGCTGAATTTTACTGCAGTTCAGGTCATGTGTGTCTATTTCACCTAGGATACTATTCATTTCTGGAGGTTAAGAACAACTTTCTAAAAACTTATCTCTGCATTCTCAGTTCTCGAAACACAGTACGCTCTCAATAAATACTTATTTTTAAAGCTCAGGTAAAAGAAGCATTTAGATTTTCGATGTCTCTATGATAATAATTTCCCAGTTCACCATTTCTATGAATGTGAAATTGAATATGCAACTCATCACAACCATCAAAACAAGTATGAACACATTTTATTTAAGAAAGAAAATTCTCCTTTTTGCTCTAAACAGTGCTAAGAAAATTTCATCAACACTTTGTAATATTAATCAAGAATAAGTTGGTATGTAATGTTTGGTGTGCCAAAAAATACGTTTGCACTATAATTTGTTTCTTAGTGAGGCCATGGAATGGAGGACAGTGAGAATGGTCTGCCTTTGAATTTAACCCAAATAAATCCCTGACTGAGCA
The DNA here is from genome assembly GCA_963574655.1 of Perodicticus potto. Taxonomy (NCBI): domain Eukaryota; kingdom Metazoa; phylum Chordata; class Mammalia; order Primates; family Lorisidae; genus Perodicticus; species Perodicticus potto. The sequence continues at coordinate 41,842 of CAUYRH010113212.1, read as the reverse complement.
TTCTTTATAAATTGAAATTTGAATCAATTAATATTTGTTCTATCAGTTTGCTTAATAATGTGAGCATTTCCTTCCTCCCTCTCTTCCTTCTATTTTTTTTTTTCTCTACTGGATACTAAAGCTGACCTTTGAAAGATTTTTTTTCACTGCATTTTGGATTTCATTTGAGAAGGTTTTCGCTCTCCTTTACCTCAGTCCTGAGTTTGAGGCAGGGGGCTAGTTTATTAGTTCTGTGATCAATTTTATCACTACTCAGCAGACAGAAAACCTGCACCACACACAAACCAAAGGTCTCAGACCTAGAAATCAAATCCCAGTGGTAGGCTCACATTTCCCTGTCTCTGTTAGGCTTTGGGAGGCTTCACTTTACCAAAAGGTGAACATGTCAGACACGCCTATGCCTACATCCTATGGTTGTGATTTGAATGTATTTTACACTAATGGGATATCTTCCTATTTAGTAGCACATTGGTCTATTTCAGTCTTTCTACGTGCTGTATAATATCCAGACTGAAATTGAGCTATGGACGACTCAAACATGTCCCGTTAGGGGAACGTTTAGGTTATTCTCTGAGATATTTATGGATAACCTCAATCCATGGTTTTCAAATTGACATAACTGAATAATTTTTTTTTTTTGCTTTTAAATAAAAAAGAGCTCTGCAGAATACCACAGGAAATTCTCCCTCTACTCAAAGTCAAGTTCCCGGGCAGGAGAATGTGGGGTTTGGAGCCCACCAGCCAGCGTTGGGGTTTCTCCCCTGAACCATTTGGTGCCATGTGCTCCTGAAGCAGCCTCCAGGGTACCTACACTGGACCCTGGCGGTTCCACAGCATAGTCTGAAGAACTGAAAGAATAAGAACAAAAAGTCTAATAATGTTTTCTTCTAAGAGATATAGGTACTGAACCCAGTGGTCCAGAGATCAGAGAAGTCACTTACGGTACAGATGTCTTTAAGCAAATCTTTGGGTCCACTTTGAATTGAGAGACTTACAGCAATGAAGACTCTGGGCGGTGCCTGTGGCTCAGTGGGTAGGGCACCAGGCCCATATACGGAGGGTGGCAGGTTCAAACCCGGCCCCTGCCAAACTGCAACAAAAAATAGCCGGGAGTTGTGGCGGGCGCCTGTAGTCCCAGCTACTCGGAAGGCTGAGGCAAGAGAATCGCCTAATCCCTGAAGTTGGAGGTTGCTGTGAGCTGTGACGCCACGGCACTCTATCGTGGGCGATACAGTGAGACTATCTCTACAAAAAATAAAAAATAAATAAAAATGAAGACTCTGTGAGTGACAACTATGACAATACCCAGAAGTAGTTTGCACATGTGTACATGTGGGGAGACTAAAGGCCAGTGTGGGTCTACCCAGCTTCCCTGAGTAGAGTTTCCACTCTTATTATTTGAGATGATAAATGGCTGGAGTTTGTGTAGCATGAGATGGCCTGTAAGAAGGTCATCACAGCAAATTTGCCTTCCCAATTATTTTTCTTTGGGCTAAAAAATGAAGTACCACTTCAACTCCTATGCATACAATGACATATAATAAGCCTGATATATAATGTCTGACAACTAGACAATTATTTGGGACTATATCCTATCCTTAATTCAAAGTGGATGGTTTATATACTGACATTTTTTCCTATCTTTTTTTTAAAGACTGTATTTCTTTGTTTTGTTGTCCCTGTATAAAAAAGAACCTCAATATCAAGGTAGGGAAGGATTCGAGCGAGGATATAACCCTTAGCATGGAGAGTAAGGGGCAGAGAAAGAGGAACCTTAAAAGTGGTAAGAGGGGACTGTCCTAGAGGCAGCAAAATATTCTCTGTGGAAAGTTGGGAGAGAAGCCTCCGCAGTCTGAGAGGAAGGTAGAAATACTCTCCTTCTCAGTAGGGTTTCTCCACTGGGTGTCCAGAAGAGAAATGGCTGCTTCTCTTCCTTCTGCAGCAGCCACACCATTGCTCACTCGGGGTCACCTTTATCCACATGTAAATAAGTGTCCTCTCAAGCTTGGGAGGTGGAAATTTCTTAAGTGGGTAATAGTCACCATTGCCAGTAGCAGCTGCACTCGGGACACCCCCATCTGGGAGTCACGGACTGCCCTGGGAGGGAGCCTCTTGGGAGGACGGCTCCATGTCGCCCTCTGGAGGTCAAAGACTTTGCCCGGCTGGTTGGCTTCAGGTTTCTGAGGAAGAGAAACTTTTTACCAAACATCTCTGCAAAGACACAGCCAACACTCGTGTTCCACGGGTGCTGCTCGTGTGGACAGCAGAAGAACTTCTGGAGTGCAGTACCAGAGTGTGATGACCGCACAGGTAAGTGTCATCTGGTGGCTGTAGATGCTGAGCAAGCCACAGTCAGCACGTTTGACTGTCACACCACCTGTCACCAGAATGTTCCCTGGCTTCAGATCTATAATTGGCATGCATGGTGAATCAGACCCTGATTCAAGTCTCCACTGCTAAGCCTGGGGTACCCTGTGCAATAAGTTAGTAGACCTGGTCTACATGATCAAACACCAGGGACAGTTTGGGATGTGGCACAGATGTCCATCTGTCCAACTGAAGTGAGATGCTCAAAAACCCCAGCACCTACATAAGGCTGCCCCTCAAACTGTGCTGATGAGGCCCCTCTAGTTCCTCCTCTGTTCAGACTCTTACACTCTTGGGGGCTACAAAGTGGCCACCGCAGGGGTCACTGGCCTTGTAACCGTTCCCTGGGCACCAACACCAGTTTCAGCCAGCCACTGGCTCATACCAAGAGGTCGCCCATCTCACATCAGCGCAGATTCTTAAGCCAGGCCGGGAGGTGTGGGGGTGACCCAACATCTGGCTGGAGCCAGTTCCTGTGGGCCAAACATTGGGGCTCAGATATGACAGTTGGATGCCACACCCGACAGTGGACACAGGCCACAGGCTAGAGAGGCCTTCTCACCCCCACCCTTACCACATGGCCAGCTCTTACATACTGTTAAATAAGAAAGTGTATGAATAGATAAATACCCAGGCTATTATTTTTCTCCCAACAGTTAAATTCCTGAACAGTTAAAGACATATCATGCTTCATAAATGTCCAGTGACTAGTATCATTCTTAACTTCAGTAGATACTCAGGAAATATCTGTTGAATCAAAGAGTTTACTGTTTGTTATTTTTAGAGATGGGGTTCCTGCCTGGTTGGTTAGCCTGGACTTGAACTCCTGGGCCAGGGGATCCTTCCACCTCGGCTTCTGCTGAGTAGCTGAGAAAGCAGGTGGACTCTGCACCCTGTTTAAATAGTTAACTTCATAAAATGTGTTTTCAATTTCCAGTACATAGTGTGCATACATATTAAGGAATTTGAGGAAATTAAATAATAATAATTGACCCAAAGAACTGATAGTGACCATTTGGGGTTAACAATTAAAACAAAAATTTCTGGATCAACCACTAGCCTCCATAAATTACCCCCACAGGAGCACAACTATGAAAGGGTCCCTTCCTTCTGCTCAGACAGCCTTCCTTTTTTGCACTTCTGCCTCTTCTTGGGTCCTGTCCCCACCCCCTGGGGCACCGGGCTCTGTTCTAGCTCTCCGCTGTGATTATACAGGGCTCCCTGTTTTGAAATTCCACCTAACGTTTCTTAACAAGACAATCCCCCATAGTTGCATAACCATATATCTCACATTTTCTACAAGAACTCAGTTTTAAAGTAATCAATCTTACTTTCCCCAGAAATGCGCTCATTTCTCAAAACACGTGTCTCGATTAGGAAGTATGACCACTAGATCCGTGCTGCCAGGTTCCCCTCCCTCCTTCCCCTCACCTTACATCCCATCAAAACCACTGTTCTTTCTAAAAAGATAATTGAAGAATATCTGATAAAATGAAATCTTACAAAGTAGAAAATGACTTGACCAGCACTGATGGTGGTATTTTTAGGAGGAGGCTTAATGCAAAGCCACGAGTTTCTAATTCCAGGAGATATGATTGGTCCGTGAAGATTTCCCTACTACCGAACTAACTCCACCTTCACTGACTATAGACACAAATGACTCACTCATATTTCTATTTTCCAAGTTTCCTTATATTCTTTTCCTCCAAATGGAGTGGGGCTGAAGGCGTGCATTTATGTATAGGTATCGACAAGAAGAGAAACTACTTGTAGAAGAGGTCACGGCATTTTGGTGGCACACAACAGCTACCTTGCAGTAGGTTACTGTATCAATATCTCCCTATTGTTACTAGTGCTCTTAATCATAAATATTCCATGCATTCTCTATTCCCTGCAGGCACCATGAGTCACGTCTGCTCAAAAAGACACTGTTCGCACAGGCTGCCACTCACAGCCATCGTGAGAGACAGACACTTCAGCATTCACTATGCAAGTGTTTACGGAATTCACAAACAGAAGACAGCTTCACAGAAACACACGTCTCAGCAGAGCCTTCTGCACAGATGTCAGATTTCTGTAGATGCCTCCCAGAGGTACACAGAGCCCACAGTGGACTATTTTTAGTCCTGATAATTAATATTGAAGGAGAAAGGGAGGAGGATGAAAATGGAGCTCCAGCAAAAAAGCAATTACCATCTATACCATCTATTCTCACCTGTGAGATGTGTTATTTTCAAAGAAATCAAATGAGAAATCCTCCCCAACCTATAGATTTTTATACATGTCCCTTGAAGTAGATGTTTAATTCCTCTTCTTTAAAATTCTAAAAATAGCTCATAGGTTAATACATGCAGCAAGTATTATACCAGCTTGGATTTTACCATTACAAAAAAAAAAAAAAAATCTGTTTGTTTCTGAGTCCCAGAAAGCAAAAGCTTGCTTCCTCACACATATGGAATAATCAGGATTAGCAGTTGTTGCAAGAGAGCTTTGGCTATGCCTCCCCACTCCTTTGTTTGCATTCCCCAATGTCGCATTTGTAAAACATGTCCCTACTTCCTTCAACTCCGTTAGAAATGGGTCTTGCCTATGAAGACCTTCAGATTGTCTGTGGACTCATCCACGTGCCTTAAGTCACAGACCAGTGGTGGTGGTGGGGAGGTCGGGGAACTGTGAAAACAAACGGTCCCAGCCCATCGCCCCACTGGTATGCGACTGTTTTAAGTAAGTGCACTTTGGTTGCATCTAAATTAAACCCATGAGGAAGTGAAGAACAACCTTAGTGTCCTTTGAGGTCCAGAAATACAGTGAAAGGGAAGGTTGGAACTCTAATGTCATCTGACGAAGGGGGTCTATGCAGCACGTGCTCGTTCACTGGCCTGAAACCCACGGCTTATTGCTGTCCTCATGGAGAAACACCAGGTATTTTAATTTCTTAATTCAATACTTTTTTAAACAGACTCCCTGCTCTATCTCCTTCCTTTCCTATTTTGCATCCTGGTTAGAGTACCATGGCGTCATAGCTCACGGCAACCTCAAACTTCTGGGCTTAGATGATCTCTTTGCCTCAGCCTCCTGAGTAGTGGGAACTACAGGCTCCCACCACAATGTTCACCACAATATTATCCTATTTTTAGTAGAGACATGATCTCACTCTTGCTCAGGCTAGTCTCGAACTCCTGATCTCAAGCAATCCACCTGCCTCAGACTCCCAGAGTGCTAGGATTACAGGCACGAGCCACTGCACCTGCCCCCCAAATTTATTCCTTTCCTGAAAGCTTCTTCTCTTCTTCAATCCTACATGTAATATTAGTCTTCCTCTGGGTACCCCAGAAATATTGGCACTGTCCATGGATCAATGCTCCTCTTCCAAAACTGTCTAGCCTATACTTTGCCAAGGTTTATATTTGTATATCCCATGTCTCCTACTGATACACAATACAAATCTAAAATTCCACACATGCCAAACTGACCTTAAACCCTTTCTCTTTTGAGCCAATCTCTAATCTTGTGCTTGAATCTTAGTTACTGGTGTTATCGTCTCTTTGGTCTCTGGAGAAGGGCCTGTATGTGCCTCCTCTGGCCCCCTTCATCACCAGTTCAAGGAATTTCATCTCTCAAAGAGTTCTTAAATCCATATATTGTTCTATATCTCTGATATCTCTCCTCTGGTTCAAAGTTTTATCATCACTTACCTGGATAACTATAGCAGTTTCCTTAACTATCTCTGTTTCCACGCCTTCCAATCCAGTCTCCCTCTGCCAGAGATATCTTTCTATGATACAGTCTGAACTATATCATTGCCAAGTTTAAAACCTTTCAGTGATTTCTCTTCATTTGAAGAATAACATCAAAACTTAGCGTGGAGGGTGGCTCCTGTGGCTCATCAAGTAGGGCGCCAGCCCCATATGCCGAAGGTGGCAGGTTCAAACCCGGCCTCAGCTGAACTGAAAAAAAGAAAAATAGCCAAGCATTGTGGGGGACGCCTGTAGTCCCAGCTACTTGGGAGGCTGAGGCAATAGGATCACTTGAGCCCGAGAGTTTGAGGTTGTTATAAGCTATGACGCCAGGGTACTCTACCTGGGCAAGAAAGTAAACTTCTGTCTCAAAAAAAATAAATAAATAAAAATAAATTTAAAAAACAAAGACCTGAGAGCGGCGCCTGTAGCTCATCGAGTAGGGCAGCGGCCCCATAGACCGAAGGTGGTGGGTTCAAACCCTGCCTTGGCCGAACTGCAAAAAAAACAGAAAAATAGCCAGGTGTTGTGGTGGGCGCCTTTAGTCCCAGCTACTCGGGAGGCTGAGGCAAGAGACTCGCCTAAGCCTAGGAATTGGAGGTTGCTGTGAGCTGTGTGACACCACGGCACTCTACCAAGGGCGATAAAGTGAGACTCTGTCTCTAAAAAAAAAAAAAACACTTAGTGTGGTATATAAATGACCCCCGATTTTCTATCTGCTCTCATGGCTGGCCAAAGACTGCATTCCGTCTGGAGTGCTGTACTCTGGCAATACTGTCCTCTCATGTATCTTGTTTCGTAATCTCTCTAGTGTTATTTCACCTTCCTATCTAACTTGAGCACGTCTTCTATTCCAGACTGAGCAATGACCTTGAATGGTGTAAGAGCAAGCTCCAGATTCTTCCCTGTTGGAGTTCCCTTAACACCCGTGACCTATTGGGCTAGCTTTACATTGAACTTGCAAAGTGATAAGATCCTCTAGAAAGTAAATGCCTTCGATCAGGGCCTTTATCCCGCTCACCATCGCACACTCAGTGCCTGGAATACCAGTGGATTTGTCGGCAAACGTTTCCAAAGATTCATTTGGAAAGCAAGCTCCAAAAAGCTACTGGAGGAGTCTTGGTTGGGGAGCCAAACTAGTTTCTTCATTTTTTGCATTGAATTCCCTAAGAAAATGCTGGAAGGAATCCATGCCTTACTCTTGAGTTTTCCTCTCATTTCCTCTTACATCTATCTGTCTGTCCACCACTAACCATGTGGTCCTCTGAGATTCAGTCTGGGAGTCTCTGTTTTCCTTACTGCTCTTCCCCTGGGTTTGCTCCTTCATGCCTAGAACTGCAGTTATCATGTCCTGTGCAAAGTTCGACAATGGTCCACTCCAGCAGCAACTGCCCTTCTGAACTTTGGGCCATTCCTCAGAGGAGGCCGGTCTGCTCTCTCCTGCCCATTCCACCATCAATTCAAACAAGACATCAAAATAAGATGTATTCTTTCCACAAACCACCCCTCCTCATGACTCCTGTTTTGTTTGATGGCACCAACATTCTGAATCACTCAGCCTTGAAAATGCAGAATCAACTTTGTCATCTTCTTTTTCTATGCCTCCCACATTTAATCAGGAACAACAGCCTTTTTAATTAATATGTGGGGAAACTAACGAAGTTTTCAGATATGACAAGTAGTTTGGTTTAATTGATGTGGAGAGCATATTAAATCATAGATGGCCCGTAAGACCAAAATGCAGCATAGAATCAGGTGCTCTGGAGCCTTAAATTCTAAGCAAAGAACTTGGAATCTATTCAAAAGGACACTCTGAAGGTGGTGGGTATACTATTATACAAAATGAGTTTTAGTAAAAATTAATCTGGCCCTGGCATGTGGAACGTTTAGAACTGTGCAAAGGGAGTGTTTAAAGTAAAATACAAAGAATTACAGCCAGGTCACATACCGGCTATGTGATTTTGGTAACGTTTTTGCTTCTTTGAGCTTAAGTATTCTCTCTAGAAAATAAGTATAGGAATATCTGTTGTAGATAGACACAATGCATGCAAAAGCCCCTCAAAAGTCACAAACTTGTTGCCATGATTTTAAGAAGAATTACTACTAACCAGGGGGTTTCCTTAATGTCTTGACTGCTCTGCTACTAATCCCCAATACAACTTAACCTAGTCCCAAGGAACATAGAGATTGTTCCTGGATATTCTCCACCTTAATCAATGCCCTAATAAAATCTGTCTCCAATCCTAAATTTAGCCCCTGAGCTCCTGGAGAGCATAGCCAAAGTTTGCCCATTGCCAATCTACAAAGCATAATTAACATCAAACACTTGGGACAGTCTCAATCTGCCGTGGCTGGAATGAATGAATGAATGAGACAGAAGCCTTGTTTGCCAGTGACCAACTTCCTTTCTACCCTAGTTAGCTTTGCAGCTATTTGAACAGCAGTGTACTTCTCTAGTTTTGTGAGCACTTTTGAGTTACCCTTGGCACCTGTAAGCACATATTATCTGGTACTCGGGTCCTTTTACTTTTTTCCAAGAGTCCTCAAGTATACTTTAAAGCTGTTTAAATTGGCAGAAGGAATTTCCTCTTCTATCTTCAAGAAATAAGGTAATAAGAATGCTTCGGTCCTATTTACATTAAAAGTTAATGTCTTTATTTATTCATCTACTTTTATGGATCTATTGTGCCTTCCTAAATCCATCTTCAGCTCTTTGGGTTTCTCTCTGGACAGAGTTGCCCTTGCTTAAGCCGGATATATATATAGAAATGGGCAATTAGCAGCCGCAGGAACTGCCTGTTGGGGAGATGCTCTTCCTGCTCCCGGGATGGCAGCTGTCCAGACCTCCCAGACAGAAGCTGACTTCCTTGACCTTTGCCCTGCTCTCTTTAGATCTCTGCTGCCTGATTCCCCCTGCCTTGCCTTTCACAGGATAATGTCTGGCTGATTTGGCTTTGTAATTTGAGGGAAAAAGCAGCAGAGTCAGAGGATTTTCCTGGAAGAGCTGACCCCAGGAGGCCCGAAATACCCCCACCCCCATGACAACATAAAGTAAAGCTTCCTTCCTTACAAGCATCCTCACATCTGTCTCCAAGCTTTTCTCGGTTCTCCCACCTTCTGGAACAATGTGATTGTGACTCCACTCAGGAGCCAATTAGGGCATGTTCCTAAAGTTAGGAGCCCGAGAAAAAGAAAACAAAGAGACATTAAGAAATGCAATTAAAAAAATTTTTGCAAGTGAAATAAAGAAAACTCTCTTAGCCTTGAGATTGAATTGATAAGCAGATGAGCAGTGCCCCTCTTCCCCAGCCCTTTTTATTATTTCTATTAGTACTTTTACAGCCAATTTGGAGAGGCCATAGGTAGAAATTGCTTCCCAGGGGTTTGTCTATATTAAGTTTCAGTTCCATAAGCAAGTGTGATATACCTTGGAAGAAAGATGTTACTTTTTGGCTTCTGATGGAATTTTGTTTTCAGGCAGGCTTGAATTTTCAATCTCATCACTAACGAGATAAGTGACTGAAGTTACTAGCAGAGGGCCTGATTCACCGGCAGATGCCCAGCAAATGATGGGGCATGTACTAATTACTATTATTCTTACTAATATTCTATAATTACTAATATTCTGTTGTTAGCATTATCATTACTTTGAAGATTAATACATGATCATGAGTGGAATACATTACAAGGCAGCTCGAATTCTTATCCTTTCCTCCTTGTTGCCAGGAAAGAGGATGGACGGTCCCGGGTGGAAGAGCCCCCAGCCAGTAACGCCCGGCATCATGATGCTAGTGGGGCCCCTGGGGACAATCCATGGCTAGACTGTGCAGGTTGTTTAAGCACAAAGTAAAGGGAACAGAAAATTTCCCAATGAGTTTCTCTCCCTCAAGAGTCAAACACTCCCTTGCATGAGTAGTAGGAGATAATCGATAAATCCTGATTGGGCCAATTAAATTCTTCAAGGTCTGTGGTCCCTGCGTCCTGGTGTTCTGTCTCCGCCACTCATAAGGAGCTGATAGGAGAAGGCCACGGTGTGTACTTGAATCACATGAGGAATGGAGACCTGGCTGTAAAGCACCTGCTTTCCTGTCCTGAGGACACATCACGTGGTGGGTAGGGTATGGCTTCTAGAGTCAGACTTGCCTTACGACTCCAGCTCTATGAGTTCATTTACTAAATCTAAAGCTACTCTAAGACTTTTGAAAAGTGACCAAGACTTTCTGACTCTCAGTTTCTTTCAGTTGGACATGAGAATAATAACAAAACTTATTTGGTTCTAACATCGGGGTGAACAATGCAACTCTGTCTTATGTGAATCAATGGTATTGATGTGATTATAGGAAGAGGTAAACAAAGACTGGTTCTCACGGCTATGGTGGAGCTAAAAAAGGTAGATCCCATGAAGACACCGAGTAGATTGGTGGGATGGAGGGAGGGAGGAATAAACAGATGTTGATTAACTGGTACAAATATACAATTTGATAGAAGAAACAAGTGCTTGATAGATCGGTAGGATAACCAGTATTTGCAAAATCTATTGTATATTTCAAAACAGAAGAGAATAATTCAAATGTTTTGAGCTTAAAGACAAGTACTTAAGGTGATGGATATCTCAATTACACTAATTTGATCTTCACAAATTTTACAGGGTGTCTATGTGAAATTTTAAATAGTTGACTATTTGAAATTGCTACACGGACTTTATGCACACCCTGTATGAATGTATTAAATCATTGTGTGGACCCCCAAATGTGTACGTCTATTATGCATCAATAAACAATACAACAAAAAAGACTTTATGGAAAGGTTAGGTAAACCAGCACATATACAGGTTGGACATAAAGTTTGTGTGTAATTTACTATGTTAAGTTATTTTAAATTATACACAAACCTTATGTCCACCTGTGTGTATATATGTATATGTGTGTGTGTGTGTATATATCCTAACCACAATGCGTTGGAGAAAGCACAAGTTCAAATAAATCTTACTTGCTTGGCTCCTGTGAGCCTTTGTGGATCTGTACGAGCTTCTAGTGAGTAGCCAGCTCCTTGCATCCTCAGATATACGTTGTGCTTAAAGACACAATTCTGTGTCTCTTTTTATCATTTCGACCAGTCCAGGGATGCGAGGCTGCTATTTTCATTTCTTTCTAACAGTGGAGGCTATTCAAACCCTGCCACTGCAGCTTGTTTTCTTGTTTTTAATTAAGTAAGGCTTTACGGTACCCGCTTCCATAAAGCCCAAGTAATAGAGAGGAGGTTAGTCGGTTGAACCTGGACTCCAGGTGTTAGTCCCAGCTTTGCTGATGACGCTGGGCAATCTAGCTCGGTGTCACATTGTGGAGGAGAATTAATAAAAAATGATTATGTCGCTCTTTGCAAACATGATTTGTGGCTGAAATAATCAATGGTAATAATAAAGGAATGGAGTCTCTGGGGAGTAAACTGCCCTTTATCAGTGGGAATAATACTGGAAGCCAGACCCCTCCTGAACTCTCCAAAGGGCTGTTGAAGGAATCTGAGTATTCCAAATAAATGGGCGAGATTACTCCAAGAGAATCTTCTGATCACCGGGGAATACCCACATCATCCCGCTCCATTGTAAATTTCCATTTTGTCAAGAATTCTAATATGTCTGATTTTTTTTTTAATCATTATTACCACTATGGCCTTGGTCTAAGCCCTTGGTGCTTTTCTTGAATATTCCAGCAGTCACACAACTGGGCTCCCTGCCTCCTACACAAACCTTCTTTCTTTCATGCTCACGTGAGAGTGATTTTTTTCTTTTTTTGATAAACCAAGAACTGACCCCATCACTTTTTTTTTTATTGAATCATAGCTGTGTACAATAATTCAATCATGGGGTACAGTGTATGGGCTTCAGATACAATCGGAGATATTTTCATCAACCTGATTGCGATTATCACTTCTTTGATTCGGGTTCCTCCCTGGCCCCTTGCTGTGTGCAGAATCAGTACCAACTTTTATGGTACGCCAGGGCTGGGGGTCTGGAAAAAGAACTAATGTTTTAGGACTGCCTACTCTTTGTCCTGACAGAGTTGCATCATTCACCCCAATGTAAGAACAAAATAAGTTTTGTTATTATTCTCATGTCCATTTGAAAGAAACTGAGATTCAGAAAGTCTTGGTAACTTGTCAAAAGTCATAGAGTAGCTTTATGAACTCATATTGTCTAACTTGAAGCCTTATTCTTTCTCCCAGGCCTGACTGCCTCCCTCACGAGATATTCTATTGGTGGCAGGCTTCAGATAATGTATCTAGCCTCATTTGTTTCTCTGTCTACCCTCCTGCTTCCTTTGGAGAAGTCACACCAGACAACCCACAATTACCCACTGGGATGTAAATATTCAGGCCCCAGGCCTCTGTTGCAGAGGCTGTGCCCAGCATACCATCTCCCCCCAGCTCATCTTGCAGTGTTCCTTTGCAGCCAGGCTGAATTCCTCTTCTTCCTTTAAAAGATCAGCTGAAACATCACTCACCCAAGAAACCTTCTTTTACCCCCGAGCCTGGTTAATTGTTCCTTCCTCTGTGCGACTTTATAGGAGCAATGGCCCTTTCATTCATACCTCTGTGTTAAAGCTACATTATCAATACACAAGTTTCCACATCACCTACCCTCATCTCTTCCATGCCTGAGAACTGTCCTATCCATTTCTGTCTCTCTGGGGCCTGGCGTAGTGCAGGGAACTTGGAAAGTGCTCAGATCTACTTTGAGTGAATGAGAACAAATGAAAAATAAAATAGGAATGCCAGAAGTTCTTCCGCTCCTTGTACTGACATTGGTCTGTCTTTGTAGTAATGATCTGATCACGTACACACGTGCGCGTACACACACACAAATACTTCATTCTCCTTTTAAATTCAGATTAGATTGAGATAACATTTTTTTCAAATAAATTTAGCAAGAAAAATGCTAAATCAGCTCTGTGTAAATCAAGCGTCCATGCATATGTGTGAGGATCAATTACTCTCTACAAAAGCTTTAGAAAATAATATTTCTCCTTCACCCAGCTAAATTACCAACTCACCAACTCACTTGGGAGCACCTGGGACTGTTGCTTCAACCCCTCCCCTCCCCACTATGCAGAGTCTTGCATCATGGGGGGTTCTTAGCTGGTTCTTGAGGTCAGTTAGACAACCTTGCTGAAAGCTCTCAAGAAGGAATCAAACTTCTGTAATATAAATATCTGCCTCTAAATCCCTTGTCAGTTACTTTTTCTTTTGCAGTTTTTGGCTGCGGCCGGGGCCAGGTTTAAACTCACTACCTCCAGTATATGGGGCCTGCGCCCTACTCCTTGAGCCACAGGTGCCACCCCCTTGTCAGTTACTTTTAACTGAAGTTTTCCCCAAATAGCAAAGCTCCATTAGTCTGACCCTTCAGCAGCCCAGTTCTGGGCTTGCTGTCTCCATCAATGTCAGGGTTTATAACACAGCACACAGGATGGAAGGGTGTGAGACCTTGGCCCAAAGTAGGAGGTCACATCACATTATCTCTAGGAACAGTTGGTCACCCAAGAACTCAACGAGAGCAGCATTCGCAGTAACTGCTGCTGACGATGCCGCCTGCCAAGAAGTGGACAGGGAGGTGGAGGTGCCATCATCTTTGTCATTCCTCGCAGCCAAAGAAACCACATCATTATTTCTGAAGGAGACTGTGGCCAGACATTTCATTTGAAAACTGTCATTTTACAAATGTTTAATTACTTCTCAAATGCAAAGGATGACTGCAAATTTGTGATCTGTCGTGTAAGAAGCTATCAACCTCAACCTCCTTGAGTCACTGGAAAGAAAAACATTTTACCCAGAAAATTAAAGTGGTTTGATCACTTTGTATTCAATAAGATGGTCCTGTCTTCCCTGCCGCTTTGTTCTCTGATCTTATCTAGACCTCAGGGGAGATTTCCCGGCTATGCTCATTCCAGGTTCTCAAGATTTACAATAGTTCCAGCTGCACAGTCAATAAATCACCTAGAAATTAAGTTCTGATTTTAATTAGGGAACTCCATGACTTTTCACTGGGATTCTTTGAAGATTAGCACTTTCTGTTTCCATGTGCAAAGTTGGAAAGAAGGTAGGATAGTTTTTACTGGGGGTGGTTGCTATTTCTAATGATGCCATGGTTTCAGTTTACATTGGCAAATATGAGTAATTTTGGTCACTAGACTTAGATCCAAAGAGGACACAAAAAGGAGTCAGAGGGAATCCCTTCCTGCTCAAACTCTGCTGGTCCCTTCACCAGGAATGTGCCCAACCTCCCCAATTTCCCTGACCAAATCCACCGGGGCTGGGAAGAATCTTCACATTCCCGTGGTTCCTGTAACCAGAAATAAGCACCTCCTCCACTGAGTTTCCCACAGCCCTTTATCCAGAATGTTCCCGTATTGAGGATAGTCAATGATTCTGTGATACAGTTACGGCTTTCTTCTCTCCTCAAAAAGACCCTAAGTGATTTGAAGACAAAGGTTTTTATCTTATGAATTTTGCATTGCTCCAGAGACAAGCATGCAGTAGGCACTTGAAATACACACGTTACGTTAATGAAAGAGCAAATCCCTTCAACTAATATTGTAATGGAGGTGTGTGGGGAGGCGGAGTACAATTTGAAGTGGAGAATGATCTATTGGTATGATGAGAGAAGCCAGGGGCTCTCCAGAGTCCACTGAGAGAAAAGTAGGAACTTTGCTGGACAGATCAGTCAGGGTTAGCATGACCTAGGGTTCTGATTTGCCCAGGACTGCAGGGTTCCCCAGGAAGGGAAAACCTGGCAAAGTCCCAGGCAGGCCTTAAAGTGTTGGTCACTCTATGCAAATCTGAGACTGACTTAGGATAGCTGGGGAGGAGGCATTCTGCAGAAGGAGCAGCTTGTCCAAATCCAGAGAAAGCTGCCGCAGTGCTTCTTAGAGGAAGCATGGCAGAGACTGAAGTCATTAGCATAAATGATATTCATGGTTGTAGGGGACGCAAGGTAAGAAAGAAGGAGAGGCATTGTAGGGTGGGCCCAGGGAAAGAGGCTCATATATCCATCAATAAGTAACGGGAGGCCTTGAACCAGGAGTGGAGACGTGAGCAGCGATGCATCAAGATCTGCTGGCAGCTTCGTTTTGACATTTTGCTTCACTCCCATCCTCAGAATCTGCCCATGGAGGGAGGTGTCCAACATTTTTATTTCGTTGCTTAACATTGGAGGAAGAGGAATTGCCTTGGGCCACACATTACATACACAAACTCTAACAAAAGCTGATTAGCCAAAGAAACAAAGGCCATGCATACTTTCCATGTTATTTGGTAGCCAATACCACAGAGAAGCAAAAAATGTCCTCACAAAATCAGTGTGTGGCCCCCGGCTGCATGTTAGACGCCTGCTGGAGAGAGATGATGCTGGTTCAGTATCTACCTGCTGTCAAGCAAACTGGCTTCTCCTCCAGGTCACCCAAGTCTGGGGTCCACTAAGGAGTGTGTCGTGAAGAACGGTGAAAGCACATCATTATTTCTTGTACCCAGTGTATTGTTTGGAAGTCTAACTGTCTGGGATCAGCATACCTGGTTCTTATTCATCCCACTTGACCTCCTTCCACAAGAGCACCTCTGAACAGGTGCTCAGCACAGGAGCCAGGACCTGGTCAAGGGCCCACCTCTGACTATCATGGGGCCAGGGCAGAGGAGAAGTGCTGCTTCCTCACGGAGAGTCCTTTTGCCAATGCAGAAAGCTATAGTCTAGGTGGCCTGACCTTGGTGTTTGATAATTTATACTGTTAAAAAAAATGCATAATAACTTTCTGCAAGTTTCTCCATGGCTATTAAAGTGCATGATAACCAGCTTTTTATATATTTACTAAAGGTTAAAGAAGAATTGCTTATATGGCTTTATATTTCATCAAGAAGAATTTAAGATGACATTCAGGAAGAATTTTCTTACGTTACGTTTCCCAGAAAAAAAAAATTATTGAAAAACTACTTTTCCTTGTAAACTAAAAAGCTCTGGAGGTTTTAACTTTTTTACCAATTCTTTATGTACTCAACAATGAACAAACACTTATTAAGTACAAGTGTATAGTACAAATAATTGATATTAAATAGATATTAATATAAATATAGCTTTCAATTTTGTAGCCCAAGTAAAGTGGCAAACTAAGCCAATCTTATGTCCCCTGGGTTTTTTTTGTTTTTTTCTGAAATAGTCTCACTCCATAGCACTGTGTAGAAGTGCTGTGGCATCACAGCTCACAGCAACCTCAAACTCTTGGGCTCAAGGGATCTACTTGCCTTAGCCTCCTGGGTAGCTGGGACTACAGGCCAGGCACTTGCCTCAACACCCAGCTAGTTTTCTACTTTTCATAGAGGTGGAATCTCACTCTTCCTAGGGCTGGTCTCAAACTCCTGAGCTCAGGTGATCCACCTGGCTCAGCTTCCCAGAGTGCTGGGATTACAGGCGTGAGCCACTGCACCTGGCTGGCTCATCTTTTTTCCTCAAGCTCTCCATGGAGAGCAGACTCGAGGCGCGTTTGATCTCTAGCAGCCCCTCAGTGTGCTAATTCAGTAACACTCCATTCATCAGGACTGGAGAGGTCTGGGAGCAGAGATCATCGCAGAGCGTGGAAGCTGGAAGTTCGTAACAGGGCAAGGACAGAAGACAAATGCCAGCAAGATAAAATGGGTCAAATTGAGAATAAGTGGTCACAGCACAAGCAGAAACTTCCGAAGCCAAGGGAGGTTAAACCAGAAACAAACGACCCCCTGGAGGATTGAGAGACTGCAGGAAATGGAGCAGAAGTTGCTGAGAGAAGCCTCTTGTTCACAGCCAGAAGGAGCAGGCGCTAGCACAGGGCCTGGCTCAGGTGTGGAGGATGGGTGGGTTCTGCAGTCCAGCCTATTCTTTGTTGTTCTTTGTGTAGGAAATTCTGCCCCGAGAGAGCCATAAATGCTCCCTAAGTGGCTTCTCACAGGATTCAAGGCACAGCTTCAATTCATTCTAGACAGCTAATCAGAAGATAGTTAGAGGAAGTTTGAGCCTAAGCAATGTAGTCTGAAGCTTATTCCTGGACAGTGTCACATTTCCAAAACTGTGATTTAAAATTACATCAGGCAGAACAGATGAAAAGAAAGTGGAGAAAAATAATCTCCTTTCCAGCAGAGGAAGCAGCGTGGGATGGGTCACATTACATTTTAGGTTCCTCTTGCCTCTGAAGATTGGGCTGATAGCTGTGACTCCAGAAAAGCAAACGACTTTGTAATCCTGCTCTCTCCTTTAAAAACTGCATATTGGGTAGACTTTTGTCAGTTTACATATAGGATACACATCCTTTTACAAAAGCAGGAGCTCACTATTCAGAATCCCAATCAGGACATCCTCATTAAACCTTAAATCAATTCCAGCAAACCTCAAAGACAGCTACATTTTCAGTCTATTGCATAAACTCAACACGTGTGCACCAACCAAAACAAAACCAGCTAATTGATTTTGTATACCTAAGCATTCCCTAGTGAGAGAACTCTCTTGGGAATTTTCTCTGCTGAATTGTTGGAACTGTCCCAAGAAACATTCTAAGGTCAAGGAAATAGATACTGGAATCCCAGTAGGTTGTCACAATTCCTTTTTTTTTTTTTTTCCTTTTTGAGATAGAGTATAACTCTGTTACCCTGGGTAGATTGTTGTGGCATCATAGTTCACAATAAACTCAAACTCATGGGTTTAAGTGATCCTCTTTCCTCAGTTTTTCTATTTTTATTTTATTTACTCATTTATTTATTTATTTATTGGAGATAGAGTCTTACTTTGTCACCCTTGGTAGAGTGCTGTGGTGTTATAACTCACAGTGACCTCAAACTTTTGGGCTCCAGTGATCCTCTTGCCTCAGCCTCCAAAGTAGCTGGACCAGGCACCTGCCACAATGCTCGGTATTGTTAGAGACGGGTCTCGCTCTGGCTCAGGCTGGTCTCAAACCCATGAACTCAGGCAATCCACCTGCCTCAGACACCCAGAGTTCTAGGATTACAGGAATGTGCCACCGTGCCCGGCCCAGTTTTTCTATTTTTAGTAGAGACAGAGTCTCACTTTTGCTCAGGCAGGTCTCAAATTCCTAAGTTCAAGTGATCTACCCACCTCAGCCTCCTGGAGTGGTGGGATTACAGGTGTGGGCCATTGCACCTGACTGACCTCCACTTCCTTGCATAAAAAATCTTAAGAATATCTACAAATGCTGAATGATAAAAAAGATAATGGCATTTTAACTGGCCTGAGAGGGAGCAACATATAACACCTTGCACTGAGTTTAGATAACACATGTATCTTTACTTGAGAAAAACAGAAATATTATGATCAAGGCATGTTGAATGGCTGCAGAAAGACAGATTCTAGAAAGCCAAGCTATGATTGCTGGTGAAATTCCCAGCATCACATTGCATGTAGGCGTGGTTGCATGGAATGTGAGAAAGAGCGGTGTTTTGAGATCTTTTTGGTATGCCTTGCTGTATTTGTTGAGTTCTCATGCTCTTATTTTTAGAAGTGAAGTATGCTGCCAAACACACATTTTCCATCTAGTAATCAGATCACCAGTCAACAAAGTCGATCCTTGTTAACTTTAAAATGGATATGATAAAAATAAAGGATGGATTTCATGACTCTGCCCCTATAGGGAAGAAGCATTCAAGCCACCCCAAACATGACCTCATCGACTTGCCCATTCCTCTCCACCATCCTCTGCTGGTGTTTTCAAAGGATCCCAGGGCCTATCACCTTGTGTCCCCAGACAGCCCTATGCTTTGTCCCTTGACAGATCTGCTGTTTCTCTTTCTACATCTTCCCCCTGCAAGCTCCCATCAGGTTTTTCTGAGCATGAATTCCATTTCCTCGTGAAACCCTGCCATCATCAAAGTCATACTATTTTCTCATTAATAGTTAAAAGAATTCTGATTAACCCCCAGCTACAGCCCTTAATTAATAAAATTTAAAAGTGAAGTCCAAGAAAATTGGACTTAATCTAGATTACATCAGCTGCTAGTAATGCTGGCATTCGCTTCCCTTCGCCCTCCCTGGTCCTTTGCACAGATGCAGCCTTATGTTCTACTTATCTGTGTGTCTTATTATCTTTACCGTGGGCCCTGTCTCTCACCAGGAATGATATGCTTCTGTAAGACAAATCTACCTGAAAGGTTAAATCGTGAAAAACAAAGAAAAATGCCTTCGATATTTTAATCTATTTAATTGGGATGAATAAAGGAACATACACCTTTGTCTCGAATGCTACCTGCATTCAAAAACAAAATCTTTAGAACAACATTGGTGATAGGACAGGCATTTCTCCTATAATAGTTGATGTGAGATCTTAAAAGATAGAGGTTATATCTGAGAGAATTTAGACATATGGAAACTGGTTTTAATTTTCCTAAGTTGTAAAGTTGTCCAATAACATGCTGAAATTCACATTTTCATCATTAGTTTAACGAATACCTCCTAGCTTTCATCATTGTACTGAGTGTTTGGCAGTTTTTACTGCCAAGGAGCTGATTAGCTAGAGTATTCCATTCAAATTAGAATGTGACACATTTATTACACATATAAATAATGTACCTATATTTCATTTGATCTAGATTTAACAAAGGATTGAAAGTAAGTAAAACAGACTTTGGGCTTCAAAGCCCTATTTATTTATTTATTTACTTATATGTATTTATGGCCTGGGATAGAGATGAGATAGATCAAAAATAGCAATTTTTAAAAAGTAAGGGGACTACTGGATTTTTTGCAAGAACCCGAAGCCTGATATTTTTGACCTCTGACGGAATTGCTATAACGGGGAAAAAGCACACGAGTTACTAAATGTAGAATATAAATGTCTTCATATAGTGATTAAAAGGCCATGAAGGCTATGTTAAATAGTTCAATGAAAATATTTCAGATTGTATATAAAGCCAGCATATTGTGCCCCATGATTGCACCAATGTACACAATTATGATTTAATAAAAATTAAACAGAACAAAACAACTAAAAAAATAGAAGGGCATCTAAGAGCAGGATTTTTATTTTTCAAACATACTGATAGAGAGGAGTAAGGTGCATCTTCTATCAAGGTTTCAGAGTTTCTTTTATCTAATGTCCTTGTCAATTTCCAACCACAGCTTACACTAAAGGTGGGGGAAGAACCAAAGCTAAACAACCAGAATGGATCTGCAGAGTGCCATTAATGTGGGGGGACACTTATCCCAAAGGAATTAAAAGCTTTGAAAAGTAAATGTAAATCAAATTTGTATTTCAAAGATCATGCTAATTGGAAAGTTTTCTTCAATATCAAAAAGTAAATATTTACTAATGAGACAATAAAAAAACTCAGTATTTTAAACTTCAAAATTCCTATAACTGACTCAAAATGCAAGAGAATGGGGACAGGGCCCAGGAAAGTGTTCCTTTTGAAAATTAACTTATTTCCTGAATACGTAATCTCTTCTTGTAAAACCCTTGGTAAATCACAATACCAGAACAATGAAAGGTGGAAGGGAATCATTTTGGAGGCTCTCTGACATCTGTGTAGGTTTAGTCCCAGTGGCATAGTTCTGAGAATGTTGATATTCACAGAAAATCATCAAGGCAAAAATTTTTAATGATTATACAAGAAGGATGGGTTATAGATTACTCATAACTGAGTCATGCTCTTTGAAAATCCATAGAACCAAAACCTACAAAATACAGTAATACTTACCATCTGTACTAAGTAAAAATAAATCATGTTACCAAATCCTCATGGTGACCTCGTATATTTTATGAGATACTCTCCCAAATTAAATTTTCTATCAGAAATGTTTCATTCATTAAATATGAGATCTAATCTTTATAGCAGAATTATATTTTGTTTAAGTGTAATGCTTTAAATTTTATACTACTTGTCTCCCATTTAAAAAAATAACTTTTAAAAAGTTGTACTTGAAATATAGAGCAAAAAGTATTTCTTCTATGTCAAAGAAGATAGAGATACTTATTTTAACAAAAATATGTTTACAGTCAAAGAAAAATGAAAAGGATCTCTACATGTTTTGGTGGTCTTCACTGAAATCACCTGTAAATATTCAAAGAGTTATAAGATGATATAACATCTTATGCCTTGAAGATCTTGAATTGGAAGAGATAGAAAATGAATAGTAATGCCTATGAAGTGGAAGAGGCTTAAGTCACATTGTCTAGTACAGCAAGATGTTTGGTAACATCTGGCTATAATTTGAAATAGGTGCCAGATGATGGCATAGTTTCCTTTGGTAACAAGTATTCAAAGTTGAAAGTTTCTCTTGCTTAAAATTATAGATGCACAAATCATAAAATGGCCATATGATTGAGAGAGTAGGTAAACTACCAATTCTAAAGTTAGTGTAAAAAAATAGATAAGCAAAAACAGCCAGAAATATTATTTAAGAGGAATTGTAGTGTAGCAGAGAGCCTAACTCTCCAGACAGTAAAACATTGCATAAAATACTGATTATTGAAGTTGTAAATTATTAACATATGATTTGACATATGTAAATTAATAACACATGATTTGTCCATGAAAACAAATGAAATTTCTAGGAAATAAAAAAAATACACATGAGGATTTAACATGAAAATGTAACATTTGAATTCAATGTAAAACATATTATTCAATAAACGGTGAGACAACTGACTAACCATCAGGAAATTAAAAAAAATAAATCTGATTTCTCCATCTTATAATTAGAGCTATAACAAATTCTAGATGAATTCAAGATTAATTTTTCAAATGAAATAAAATTATTAGAGAAAAATCCAGTGACATTTCATTATTTTCAATGTGAGCATTACATATACATGAGAATCCTAAATATATATAGACATCCATTTTAATTACATGAAGAGTAAAAAAAACACCACGAATGAAGTCAAAAGCGTAGTGATTGACAAACAACAAATTTCTTTAATGTAATAATGTTCTTATAAATTACTTTTTTAAAGACCATCAATCCAACTGAAAAAATAGGCAAAGAATATGAACAGTGAGATTAAAAGTAAATATTAAAGCTCTAAACACATGAAAAAAAATTCAACCTTAGTTCACATTTCTCATATTATTATTATTAAGACTGTCTCATGATAAGCTTTTCATCTATCATATTAGCTAAGAAAAAGACTCATAACCATTGTGTCCCAACCAGGGTGTTGAGAAACAGGAAGTCTCAGATGAGCTGGTGTGAGTGTGACTAAGGATAATCTATAGGCACAGAAATTTGGGAAAAGGTATCAAAATTAAATAAGTGTGTATTATTTTACCTAGCAAATCCAGTTTATTGATTTTTCCTATAGATATGCTTCAGTTTATGAGTAAGAAGGTACAGACGTTAATTTTCATTTTGTACTGTTTATGATAGACAAGAATTGGAAACAGATATTCTCAAGTAAAGAACTGTTTGATCATTTTTATTAAAACTATGGTATATATCTGAACAACGGAATACTATACAACAATCAAAAATAAGGTGACAGCTTTCCTTGTAATATTGAAAATCAACTACATGGCACGTTGTGTGGAAAAAAAGAACAAGGTTTAGAAGAAAGTGTACATGTGGCATATTAGAGTGAAAATGTAAATGTACATGTTTAGCATTCAGGAATAGTTTCTACAAACGGAAGGAGGAAACTAGGGAAGCTGAGGTGTAGGAAAGGAAAGAAACTATTTTTCACTCTGAAGCTTTCATATTTTGTAACTCTTTGTACATATTATCCACTGAAAATATAAAATAAATAAAGTACACATTAGGAGAATCCATCATAATCAAGTTTAAAATTTCCTGGGAAAAATCAATGGCTTAATACTTAAAAATTCAGTTACATAAGAGGTGACATTAGCAAGCAAGTCAGGATTAGACACTGACTTTCCCAAGTATTAGATAAAGTTCAGGATCCACTTCTAATTTATAAAGGGATTTTTTTTTTTTTGTAGAGACAGAGTTTCACCTTATTTCCCTTGGGTGACTGCTGTGGCATCACACAGCTCACAGCAACCTCCAACTCCTGGGCTTAGGCGATTCTCTTGCCTCAGCCTCCCGAGTAGCTGGGACTACAGGCGCCCGCCACAACGCCCGGCTATTTTTCTGTTTTGCAGTTCAGCCGAGGCTGGGTTTGAACCCGACACCTTTGGTATATGGGGCCGGCACCCTACTCCATGAGTCCCAAGTGCCGCTCTATAACAGGAAAATTTTTAAAGATACCTGATTTGACATTAAAAGTGAGCATTTTATCATAACCATTTTCTAAAAATTGATAATGATCAAAATGTTCTTCAACTGGAGAGTAAGCAAAATATGACCTGACCATTCAATGAAATACTACAGAGCAATAAAAGTAAATACACTAAGGGTACATACAAAAATACAGGTGAGTTTTAAATAGCTATGCCAAGTGAAGACAGGCAGATGCTACACTCTGCATGATTTCACGTATATAAATAGTCTGAAAAAGACAAAACTGAAGGTATGTAAAACATGATAGTGGAATCCAATGAATAGAAGGGAGAGTTTGACAACAATGTGGGAGCAAAAGAGAGTTTTTAGGAAGTATTCAGTATCATACTCTAGTAACACCCTCTTAACATATAATTTATATTTTATTGAAATTGTGATGAAATTATTTTGAAGTAGATCTGGAAAGTGGAAGAAGAAAGAATAGCTAAAACTTATAAAATCAAAATTTGTAAGAAAAATTTAGAGCAGGGAGTGATTCCCTAAAGATAATATACATTATAATTATTTGTAAACATACTGCTATGATTCTTGCACAAAGCAAGCACACCTATTATAGTAACTAGTCTAAATATTTATTATAAGAAAAAGGTGATATCAAATAGTGTGAATGTAATGGATTTACTTTTAAGTGAAAATAATCAGTTTAGACACTTATTTGATCCTAAATCTAACCTGGGCCCACTGAGTGCATGCTGGTTTTGTGAGGATGTATTTTGCTTATCTGTGATGTCAGATACCACAAAAAGTATATGTAGACCTTTTTTTCCTGCGAATCAGCTTTCCTTAATGTTTGTATTTTTAATGTTTGATCCAAAAAACTCTTATTCTTCTGATGTGCAGCAGAAGAAAAGAAAAACATGGTTAGACACCCTTGAATAAAGAGTTAAGTGTACAGAAAAAGTAAAGTTATAGAAGTTCATGTTAAAATCTCTCATAGTTAAAATTATTTTTTTTAAAAGTATAACGGTGGGCGGCGCCTGTGGCTCAGGCAGCACAGGGCACTGGCCCTTTATACCAAGGTTGGCGAGTTTGAACCTGGCCCCGCCCAAACTGCAACAAAAAAATAGCTGGGCATTGTGGTGAGCACCTGTAGTCCCAGCTACTCGGGAGGCTGAGGCAAGAGAATTGCCTAAGCCCAAAAGCTGGAGGTTGCTGTGACTTATGATGCCATAGTACTCTACCAAGAGCAAGAAAGTGAGACTCTGTCACTAAAATAAATAAATAAATAAATAGGGCAGTGCCTGTGGTTCAAAGGAGTAAGGCACCGGCCGCATATGTCAGACCCAGCCCCATATGTTCTCTATGTCAGTAGAGCACCGGCCCCATATGTTCAAACCCAGCTCCAGCCAAAAACTGCAAAAAATAAAAAAAAAAAATTAAAAAGTATAAAGAAAAGGATCATTTCATATAAAAATTTAACCATTATTTTAAAGAAATAGAAGTAAAAGTTAGATAGCAACAAAGGAAAAAATATATGTGATAAATGCCACAGGCAAATATTTAATATCCTTACTATAAAAAGCATATAGTCAAACCAGTAAGAGAGATCAGTTCTCTTTTTTGTTCTAAACCAACTGTATAGAACTTAAGCCAATCAGACAAGACCAAATCCATCTAGTTCTGATCAATTCAAAGAGCTTAGGGGCCTATCTGGTCACCACAACCTACTTATTATTAGCACAAACTGGTTCTCATCAATTTAAACTCCAGCGTATTGGATTGAATTTGTACAATGCCAAGAAGGAACCAAAAGCATCAACCTATAGTTAGATTTACTTGCAAATATCTTTCTGCTTGTATTTGAATCTCAGTTAAAACGGATGCTTCTTTAGAATACTTCTTGATCCATGCGGAGTTGATCAATCACTGTTTTACCAACATTATTATCTCACTTATTACATTATTTCTACGATTCGTTTATTCCTTACACTGAAAACTCCTTCATATGTCCACTGATACTCAACCATACTTGTTTAATCAGTGCAGACAGAACTAACTGAAGCATAAAGGATATTGAGCATCATGAGAAAGGCCAGGCTCCAGTTCCAAGGCTTTGAACCTTCCATCACTGATGTGTTGGATCTTCTCCTATGTCAGTAAGAATTTATTGTATTTTAACTTTTCTTCTCTCAATCTAAGATTTCTAGGATTGTTTTAATCCCAGTAGATGTTACTTTTCTTTATGACTTGTGGGATTTGCAGCTCCTTTGTAACCACAGAAGGAACTATGTTTAAGACTTGAATTAGGTACTTGTGGCAATTATTTTTAGAAGTGGTACTTTTCAACCCTAAAAACAGTACTGATAGCAAGACATTTTCCCTCCATTATCTCGGAAATGTAAATACTAAAAAGCATTATCGGGTCCCACTCAGTTCCAATGGCTGCTTTGCCTTATACAAAAGAAAGGATACCATGCAGGTGGAGAAAATATGAGTCTGTCATTCTTCAAATTGGGGCCTTTTAAATAATGTGCCTTTTCTTCTGGACCTAGTTCTTGACCTTACGTACGATGTAAAACAGCTGTATACAGAATATAATTCTAGAATTTAGTTTTCAAAGAAAGATTCTTTCTCTAATGAAAGTTTCTATAAATAGACTACCTTTCCTTTAAAAAAATAACCACTTATCAAACAGAATTTATAACCAAGGGAGTGGTCTGCTGAACGTGATGACCAAGTATTTCTATTCTTCTGAAACAAGATGAATGATGAAATGGGTAACTAAAATTCAAGGAAGAAGGTTTTGATCAGACTAAGGGAACGAAATATTTAACCCAATACAGAATATTAATATTTATCTATTTAGCAAATAAGGAAGAAAGTTGGTCCTTCAAGATATGGAATGGAAGGATGGGCCCCTGGGTTTCTTGCCGATTCCTTCTCCTATAGTTTATCTCCCCTCCATCAAAGAAAAGACCTTGTGACAAAGCAATATAAAGTTAACACCCTAGTAGCACCTAACATTTATCAGAAACAGTCTAAGAGCTGTATGTTATTTATTCCACAGACACCTTCACAACACTTGTACGGAAAGGGGCTCTGATTATCTCCATTTTACCAATAAAGAAACTAAGGAAGAGAGAGGTTAAGTAACTTGCCCAAGGTCATATGTAGTACATCTAGGAAGTGGCAGAACTAAGTCCTGGGATCAAGTAGCCCATTTACTACTGACATTACTATAATGTCTGAGTCTGAGCAATTTACATGCATTCTGACAACCCCATCTTTCTTGTCAGCAAAATTGGAACAGTACCCTTTTTTCAAAGGGTGTTTAGAGAAATAAATTGAAAAATGTATAAGGCACCAAGTACAATGTTTGCCATAGAATAATCCACCAACTTCCATGCCAAAAAAAAAAAAAAAAGATATTTATTGATACTATTGGTAACAAGATATCAGAAACATTTCTTGACTCTAATTACATTTTTGAGGAGCTACTACTGTAAAAAAGCAAGCTTGAAAGGATCTCATATAAATATAACAAGAGAAATACTCTATAGTCAGACAAGAGACAAAAAGACTAATGTGCAGAAGGTAGAAATGCTTAAATTCTAATGTTAAACAAAGAAATCCAAAGACAGCAATTATCTTCTCTGCAGGAGCCAAAAGAGTGTAAAATAATTCTACTCAATCCGGTACTAACATGTTTCTGTGCCAAACCTGACTGAGGCAGCGGGAGGATTAACAAGGTAAATAAAACAGCTCGAATAAAACATTTCTGAATGAAGTGGCGACAAAGGTCAAGGGGAGAAGATCTCAGTGCTATTGAGAAAGGACTTCATTAAGCTATCAGGGGAACAGGGTGTAAATATTTATTCGAAAGACACTTCCAATCAATGTAAAGGTTAATGAGTCCATCCTGCTGATGGCGAAGCCTTCCAACCCCAAAGTGCTGCAAGGACAGAACCTGCAGGAAACTTTGGGAAAGGAGGAAACTTTAAGAAGACTACAGCTGTGTTTTCAAATGATTTCTTTCCATTAGGAAATCTAATGGCGAAGTCTCATTGCCAACTGTAGAATTAATTGTAACAACCAACTGGATGCTTCGTGTTCCAGCAAATTTATATTTTCTATTTCTCTTGCTTCTTCTACTTTCCATAGACCATTTAAAAAAAAAAATTCAATCTGAAGAAAGTACCAATGGGAAGTGGAAAGTAGAATGGGAAGATGATTTAACCTTTACAAGAAGGAAAAGGGTTCTTGTGCTTTTGAATGATATCTTCCATCCCCATTTCTTAAATCCCAAAAGAAAGCTTTTGAGATTTAAATGTTTAAAATTTACAAAAAGAAATATAGTATGGAAAACTTTTCCTTGTAGAACCGTCCTCTGTGATACTTGCTGCATTCACTCTGCAAGTATTTATTGATCAAATGCATTATTAAGAGAGAATCAAGACAATATTAGGACATCACTCTAGAAAAATATGTGTATGTTCAACTATTTTTTAATTCAGTGTGTCTATATTAAGCATTCTATGTCCAAATGCTCGGTGTTGGAGGAGACACAAGAATAAAAAAGGTATAATTCTGCCATCCAGTGGGATAAGGTAAGTATACAGCACTTGTTAAATGATAGTACATATCACAAATAGACACCTAGAAAAAGAGAAAATAATTCAATGCAGTACAGTGAGAGTTAAGGAAAGAAGAGTTGGAAATCAGTAAAATATACATGAAGAATGTTGTATTTGTATCTGGGCAGAAATGGGGGTAGAAGGGGATTCTCTACTTGATATATGAGGGTAGAAGAAAGGTATTACTAGCTCTGGCAACCAGAGGTGCAAAGATATACTGACATATACAAAATTTTTGTACTATACCTAAAGTAATGACACTGTGCATTAACATTGCCATCATGGTCCTAAAAAAAGGTGACAGTGTTTATGAATCTGGGAACAACCAAAGCAAACTCCAAGTATTTATATTTCCAATCATCCCCCCAAATTGTCTAGCACAATATGGACATTTATTATGGGTATGTATTGGATACAGTTCTAGATGAGATACTGCCTGTGCGCATGAGCTCGAATGGACAAGTTGTTTTTAGCTACTTAAAAGGGGGTATATCTCACATGGCCCATGTGAGCTGATGCTCATCAGTGACATTGTGAGTGGACTTCAACAGTTAAAGTATATTTCCGCAAGGTAGATGTTGACGAAATGATTTTCGTAACGCTAATAAATGCTGCTCATAATGCTACCAATACTATCTAACATTTCCTGCTAGAACTCTTTGCGGAGCTATATAAAATCTCTCAGTTAATTATTGCATCACTTTTATAAAGAAGATATCATTGATAGCTAATGGAATTATTAGGTTCCATGAGGAATTCCGCAAGAGGCTAAATAACTTGCCCAAGTTCAAAGGTAAAGAAGCGATAGCATGAAAACTCAAACCAAAGGCAAAGAAGGTATTCTCTTATGTTTTACTATCAATTAAATTAACAGATGCAAAAGAGGATCTCACCCATGCTTTAATTTCTCAGAAAGCATCCTAAGCAGGCTGGGGGTTGCCCTTTAACTTCACGTAGATGTAGCAAAGACACAAAACACTTGTCTTTGGGATGAGTGAAATGAAAAGATTGTCAAGGGATACAAACAAATACTAAAGTGTGCCCTTTCAAAATAAAATATAGGAGAAATTGAATCTTGATTTCCTTTGTCAATTACATGGATTAATTGGATTAAAATTATAACTAGTTACTAAGAATGATTAGAGAATTACTGTTCTTAGAAATCTTTCAAATTAGGTTAAGATGAAATAAACTTAAGGAAATCATGATTATGGGTTTCTATAACAGGGGACTTTGCCATTATTCAAATAAAAAATTTTATGTGCACACTAACAGCACATTGTGTCCAATTAGTTACATGTTAGTGTTTAAATTATTATTATTTTCCACAATTGGCAAAGCCAGAAAGTTACACTTAAGATGTATCCCACATGGTGAGCAGGACTAAACAGTGAAGCCCAGCTGTAAGATGAATGCCATATGAAATTATCAGCAAGGAAAAGAAGCAAAGTCCTATGGTAATGTAGTTCACTTATCATATCTGTAGTTATAGCTTTCTGGCTCTTAGATAGTAGCCTTAAACTTTCCCTAATTTCTGGCAGACTCGTACACCTCTCACAAATTCAGACAGTCCCATTCCTACAATTTCAGGAACTGTAAATGGTGGTAAAACACATTGCTCTAATAAAACATTCATATATTCAGTCAAACGATATACTACTTGTCAATAAAAATGATAATGCATATGTTTAGAATAATAATCACTGTCTCTGCCTTAAAAAAAATAGAACATTCACTATATATTAAAGTACCTGAATGTTTGTTTACAAAAAATAGTAGCATGACTCATTTAGTTAAAATTTATTTTTAAATTCTTCCATTTAAACTTGCTTTCTAGAATACACATAGGCTCTCACAAAAATATTAAAAAATGAGACTATTTTAAACCTCACCATTATCCTGATTATCTTACCTAGTATTTTCTAGTTCTAGAAAGATGAAAGGGCTTGAACTTTATATCAGCAGTTTTCAGGGTTTGTTTGTTTTCTCTCGGGACCCCTTTAACTCTTAAAAATTTTTGAGGACCCAAAGAACTTTTGTTTGCACGGGTTCTATTTATCAGTATTTGCTGTTAAAAATAAACCTAAAAGATGTTTATGTGTTTCCTTACTAATATATTTTAAAATGATAATGACAAACCCTTTACATGATAACAAATAAAATGTTTATTTTCAAAAGGAAAAATAAAGGGAAGAGCAGTCATGTAATTTCTGGCTACAAAACAGGTGGATTCTCACATTTGCTTTTGCATTCAATCTTTTGCCATATCACAAATATGTAGTCTCCTGGAAACTTCACTCAACACTCACAACAGAATAAGAATGCAACACACAAATACAGTAATGCATTATATTATTATAAATAATATTCTTGACCTTGAAGACCACCAGAAAAGGTCTCAGAGACCTCTAGGGGTCGCTGGAGCACCATTTGTCCCAAATTCACTACACCATCTTAAAACGGTTGTATGTAAAAATAGGTTAGTTTTAATATTCGACTTCAGTGCTCTTGTGTACTTCGTTAAGATTTTTTAAATATTAAAATGTCATTATCTTATAAATTGTTATACTTTTGATTCTTTTGAATGGACCTTTATTAAGACATTTTGGGATTAGGTAAATTCTATCTACTGTTGATCAGTGATCTGCTCACTTACAGCAGAACTGATTATAATTTTATCTATCACTACACATTCTTATCAATAATCATACATTGTAGGCCTTTCAGAAAGAAGCCTGTTACCTATCAACAAGGGCTATCTTCTCAGGGTGTGCCTGGTATGTCTATCTCCAGTGAGTTGGAGGAGTTTCGTACTCACTTTTGAATTCTTTCTCTCACTATGCTGATTCTGTTTATTCAAGAATACATTTACAGATGAGATGGAAAATTCCAAATATTAATGAAAATAATAGATCACTGAGTAATGAACTTAATGCTTATGTGAATTACCTGTCTTAGTTTGAGTTCACCAGAAACAGATTTTGGTTGCCTGTGAAAGTGAATTATTAGGAAGCACTTCCAGGAAAAGCCAGGAGGAGAATGGAAACTTGAGACTGTGAAGTGAAGGAGCCAAGTGTAGTGTCAAGCAGAGATCCACGAAGTATAACTGGGTTGCATACTTCAGGGAAGCTTCAGAGGTCACATAGGTCAGACCCGCGATTTCTACAGCTCATCAGGAGAAGAATTGAGAGAGTGACCCATGAACACCTGTCACTCATTCTTACTCTGAACACCTGATAGTCATTGTTTATGGGCTGCCCCAACCTGGTCAGGCACTTATGACACTCGTTCATAGGCAAAGAGGCTTGTGCAGCCTGAGACAGGCACATGGAGAGAGAGATGCAGGTGCTGGCTGATGGCAGTCGGGCAAACACCCTAGGAGCACTGATGTCTGCTCTCTAGTGCGGAACAGCTAGAAGTCAACGTAAACTGTTGAGTTTTCTTCAGGGCATTTCAATGACTCAACTAGTGCAATTGTTTGTTATAAACCTTGACCCCAAATAAGTTATACTTTCATTTGAAGTGAAAATGCTGATGTTTTTATATGTATAGCCTGCCAGTCTTATTACATTATCATAAGAATTTATCTTTGTATCCATGTTTCCCACTCTGGATTTTTAAAATGTGTCTCAAAATTAAGTATTTAAATGAAGCAGGAATGAAAGCTTTAGGGCACTCCTTCTTTCATGGGGCAGTGAATTGGGTGGGGACAAGATTGATGCTTTAGATATAATTATCTAAAACTTAAAGCTGATTATAACCTTGAAGGGATCCATTTGTTTTTTGAAGGCCTAATAATTTGTCAATAATAGGCATTATGGAAAACAAGTATCAAGGTTGAGTTCTAAGAGATACATGTTTGTCTGAATTTAGATTTGCAATTGGTATGTTTTCTTTTGGCATATTATTTAATGGTTTAAGTGAATATTTTATTTCTTTATGTCAAAACAATGTGCTATGAGATAGAAGGACCACCAAAGCCTCTCTTTGGGATAGTCAATCGTCTTTTATTCTAACATATCCATATGAGAAGGTATACAGAAACTGTGCAGTCAAAATAACAGGATAGTATTTTCCTGTTCGACACATAAGCAAACTGAATGATACTTAGAAAGAGTCTTTGCTTGGCCTAACTTTAGTCAGGCTTCTGAAACTTTCCATAGACCCATCTATGTACTTTCTTGTACAATCTCAGCAGAAGATTTCTTCTAGGTCATTTTAGTCAGAATTTCTCTTACCCCTAATGTGTCCTTCTGTAATTTTCCATCCGTGTCATTTACCACTGCTCTTTGGCCATAAATTCTCACTTGCTCATGCTATATTGCTAGCTTGGGCCTAATCTCTCTCCCCCACTGCAAGACCTCTTACAATGGTCCCTGTACCTAATGCCATGGTCCTAATAAGAAGTCTTTCTTGCTATGCTTTAACAATTTTTATTGGATATTTCTCTTTAATGATACTTACGAAGTATAAAATACTTTAAGTATTTAATAATACTTAAAAATTAGGGGAAGCTATGAGAGTTCTCCAGAGGCTATTTAATAAAATAATGTAGGACTAGTTCAGATGATATTCAGTTAAAACAAATTCTATATTAGTATATTAGACTTTGTTGCTACTATAACAAATTATCAAAAACTCAGAGGCATAACACAATCCAAAAATATTATTCTACAGTTCTGTAGGTCAGAAGTCCAAAGCCAATCTAATGGAGTTAAAATTGAGGTGTTAGGATGGCTGGGTTTATTCCTGGAAGATCTAGAGTAGAATTCAATTCCTTGCCTTTTTCACCTTCCAAAGGTTGCCTATGTTCTTCCAGCTTCAAAGTCAACAACGTCCTTCTCACATTGCATCACTCTGGCTTCTCTTCTGTCTTTCTCCTCCAGTTTAAGCATGTTTGTGGTTACATAGCACACACCCAGCTAATGGATGAAAATTTCCCTATTTTAAAGTCTGTTTATTAGCAACTTTAGCAACTTTAATTCTAGCTATAACCTTCATTCCTTTTTTCTTTTTTTCTTTTAATTTGACCTAACATATGTATAGCTTCTGGGGATTAGGACTTAGAAACCTTTGGAGGACTATTATTCTACTTTCCATAATGAGGTTTTTACTTATTTACTAATATTTAACAAATGATTACTAGTATTATGCTATGCCAGGCATTGGGTCAGATGCTAGAAACAGATAGCAAGGTACAGTCCTTGTTTTCAAAAGGGTTGTAGAATAATTTTTTAGGGAAAATGAGAGAGATAAACATCAAAGTTCTTTCTTAGAAAAACCCACAATCTAATGGGACAAACGTGTCTTTGAAATTCATGAAGTCTAAAAAAATGTCATAAGCATGCCAATTTCCTATGAAAGATTTGTCTTTTTCTACTGAAAAATGACTAAAATAATAGTCATATAATTGATTCATCATGCAGGGCTTAAAGACGTAAGAAATCAGAGGAAGCAGCTCATAAGATAAACAAATGATGACTGGTTCAGAGCTTGCCTAATGAATGTTTTCATTCATATTCTTAAAATGTTATAAGTTTTTCAGATTTTTCATTCTAAAAAAATAGATAAATAATAAGTTGTATGTGAGGCAGTCTTTTAACAGTTACTGAGAAAGAGCAGCAAGTATTTAATTCAGAAAACTATTTATTTAAAAATTGGTTAGAATGTGCTTTTAAATCAATTCTATTAAATGAAATTTGAGACTCTGAAATGCACTAAGCACTTAATTATTCAGTTTGGCTTCCCTGCCTTGTGTCTTAATTGGTCTTAAGCCACTCAACTCTCTTTGCTAACTAATAGGACTCATTGGAACAGACACTAAATGGTTTAACTACTCATTAGTTATGTGACAGAAAGCAAAGCCCAACATGGCCTAAGAAATAAAATTAAGGTTTTATTATTTATTATTTATTTTTTTCTTTTTCTTTTTCTTTTTTTTTGCCGTTTTTCACTGGGGCTGGGTTTGAACCCACCTACTCCTTTGAGCCACAGGCGTCGCCCCCTTTTATGTATTTTTGTAAGTGTAAAGTCTTCAGTTCAGAAATCCGTGCAGACCTGAATGGAGTTATTGTTTAGAAATTGTAATGAAGATAGTTCATGATTTTTGGAGATGTATGGAAAATGCCATCATCTCTTTTCTCCATCCCATGAAATTATGACTCTAAGCAGTTGGATCCTGGAACCAAATGGAGAATCCAGAGAAATTCTGTCACTACTCCCTGATGTTCTATATGTAAGTGTAGAAAAGTATGGCCAACAGAGCATTACCCATACTATACGGATAAAAACCTATAGGTTACATCAAGTTATGTGTGCGGTGAAGGCTCTGTTAACCAGTTTAAGTATTTCAAATTGTCTATAAAATCAGCACATTGTACCCCATAAATGCATTAATGTACAAGGCTATGATTTAATTTAAAAAAGAAAAAAAGATATTTTTGGAGAAAAGCTGGTTTAGCCATTGTTATGCATTCCTCACACACCGCTCAGAAAGTTTATTATTATAAAAGCAAATGTAAGTATCAGGGTTGTTCAATTCATAGAATTGTACAACTCTAAAGATTTCCTGAGAATTTACATTGAGCTAAGCACACAGCTGTTTAGGCCACAAAAATGAAAAAGATCCTGGTTTGGTAAATTCAGAATCAAACAAACTTTTTATTTTTTGAAAAGTTCTAACTTTACTTTTATTTAACTTTAATTAATGAAGTATAACTAAATTTTTTAAAAAATTATTTGACCACTGATCATACTTCTTAACCTGCCCATACCAAGTTTAGGGCTTCAGAAGAAAGGCAAGGAAAATGTGAGATTACATAATAAAATCTAAAGTATTACTAAAAACTTTTCTCACTTTTAAAACAGAAGCCTCCAATTGTTCAGCTAAAGGTCATCTTTACTTCCCCAGTGAGCCATTACACTTGTTGGCAATGTCAACCACTCTACCAATTCATTACCCAAGACCAAAACCTAAACGTCTGCCTTCTCTCAACCATTACACCTGCCCTTCACTTTGTTGGAATTTGAACTGCTCTAAAACCTTGCTGCTTTCATCAGCCATTCACCTCGTAAAGTTACCAACTGCTCTGAGGTCAGCCATGCCATTGTTGAGACCTTGTTCTTATCTTCCCCATGCCTCTCTTGCTAAATTTCAACTCCGGCTTATAACTGCATAGTATCTCCTCTATTAACTCTCATCAACCCTAGAGTATGGTTTATAATCTCTGCTGTTAATGAGAAGTTATTAAAAGAGTATGTTGGGATCATGAAATTTACTTTAACATTTCAGCTAGGTCTACCTTCCTCTACAGACAGAAATTTTGAATCAAAAATAGTTCCCCAACACAATTATTGGAACCTTTACTTTCAGTTCTCTTAAAATGAGAACCCAGGCAGAGATAATTTCATTGGGAGTTGGTATCATAAAGCAGATATACCAGAAAAGGGAAGGAAAAGCAAGGAAAAAAAAATACCAATAAAGGTACCTTGCTGAGCTTATTTCCATTATGGGAAACTTCTCAAAGAAGCCCATGGAATGAAACTCAAAATTTTCCCTCCAAAGGACAAGAAGCTTGCTATTATCCAGTGATTCCCATTCTCCACTGATGGAGGGTTATCCCATGGGATGACATCTCCTTCAAAGTTTGCAGAAGACTTGCATTTCTTTGAACAAGCTTTTATAAATATTGTCTTTAAATATAAAAGTGAAGAAATGAGGTGGATACTCGAGATTTAATGCTTCCAGGGTAACAGAGACTGCCTATGCCATCTGCCATTGAATCATAAGTGGGGAAATTGGATAAAGAACAGACATAAAATCCATTCTAATTATTTCTATTCTCCTAAAGATGGTTTCTTATACCTTCTCTATCTAGTTTCTCATTATCCAAACTTAGACACCCTGGGCAATTGAAGCAACACCAAAAATACACTAGTGGGATCTGATCAAACTAAAAAGCTTCTGCACAGCCAAAAACACAGTAAGTAAAGCAACGGACAGCCCTCAGAATGGGAGAAGATATTTGCAGGTTATGTCTCCGACAAAGGTTTAATAAACAGAATCCACAGAGAACTCAAACATATTAGCAAGGAAAGAACACGTGATCTTATCTCAGGGTGGGCAAGGGACTTGAAGAGAAACTTCTCTGCAGAAGACAGATGCATGGCCTACGGACACATGAAAAAATGCTCATCAACCTTAATCATCAGAGAAATGCAAATCAAAACTACTTTAAGATATCATCTAACCCTAGTAAGATTAGCCCACATCACAAAATCCCCAAACCACAGATGTTGGCGTGGATGTGTAGAAAGGGGAACACTTCTACACTGCTGGTGGGAATGCAAACTAGTACACTCAAAAGGATCAGGTTCCTTTTGGAATGATGTTTGGAGAACACTCAGGGATCTAAAAATAGACCTGACATTTGATCCTACAATTCCTCTACTAGGTATATATTCAGAAGACCAAAAATTACATTGTAACAAAGATATATTGCAGCCCAATTCATAACTGCTAAGTCATGAAGAAGTCCAAGTGCCCATCTACCTATGAATGCATTAATAAATTGTTGTAGATGTACACCATGGAATTTTATGCAGCCTTAAAAAAAGATAGATTTTATCTCTTTCATGTTTACTTGGATGGAGCTGGAACATATTCTTCTTAGCAAAGTATCTCAAGATTGGAAGAAAAAGTATCCAATGTACTCAGCCTGACTATGAAACCAAGCTAAGCTATAACCCAATCATAGACTAAGAATATGGGGAAAGGTGCAAGGGAGGGGAGAGAGGGGGGAAGATGGGTGGAGGGAGGGTAATTGGTGGGTCCACACATACGGTGCATCTTACAAGGGTACATGTGAGATTTACTAAATGTAAACTATAAATGTCTTAAAACAATAACTAAGAAAATGCTATGAAGGCTAGGTTAACCAGTTCGATGAAAATATTTCAAATTGTATATAAAACCAGCACATTGTACCCCACAATTGCATTAATGTACACAGCTATGATTTAATAAAATAAAAGAAAATGAATCATCTCTGCTTTTTTTTCTTCTTCTGTATCTAATCAGTTATCAACATATGTAACTAGGTTACTTTTCACACTACCAGATGTGGCTCCCTAAAAAGGTTGAAAAATGATTGACCAAACCAATTTCCAATTCCAATTTCCAATCTGAACCAGAATTCACAATTTTAGGACTCTTTTGACCATGAATGTGGTCCAGCTGCTCTGTGAAGTTCACTAATAACATTATAAAAGTGTTCGTTTCATCATGAAGCAGCCATGCGTTTGATATGTAGAAATAATGTAAAAGGCATCATTAGCAATGAATGAGACAAATGAGATGCTTCACAGAAAGTAACCCGTAAGTATTACAAAAATCCTCTCGCTGATGAGAAAACTAAACTAATATCTAACTGGGGATTCACAAAGTCTTTTCTGCAAATGATGCTTTAGTTTCATAAAAATGAAACAGAATGGGGTCTGATTCACCTGAGCAAACAATAAAGATATATTTTTGCTAAACTATCAGGGGTAGAGAATCTGTTTTCCGCCTGAGCATACACGATAGCATTTTTGTATTTGTTACCTCTTTCTTAATTACAGTCATCTTTGTGGACTTAATAAACTGGTAGTACTGAAGAAACACAGATTGTGAGTCTTTACAACATTTCTCACCAACAAAAATATGTAACTCTATTGCTTAAATATTGTCACATTTTGAAACTATGCCTTTTACTACAAATTGCATTTAAATATGTTGTCAATATTTTACTCTAAAAGGAGCTTAACTTCAAACAACACTTTTTCCAGTTTAAAAATATATTATCATCCTTGTAAATTTTTTCCTTGCTTTCTTCCATGAAGTGTTCATATGTGTACATAATCATACATATTTTTATTTGCATAAAACCTAACAGTACATCTACTATGTCAAAGTATCAAAAAGGCATACAAGTTTCATTTTTATTGGAAAAATTGTTTCTTTGGTACTTAACTATTTGTCTAAACCTTTATTGGTTACAGGATTTGTTAAATTTTAATGTGGTGAGCTCTCTTTCAAACCTTCCCTATTTCTTAAAGTGTTCAATTTGGGTCAGAAACAATTATGTAAAGAGTAAGAAAATCATACCAGAATTGAGGTGTTCATTTTCTTCTGGAAAGACTGCCCCATTGATGGAAACATGTGCTTACAGGCAAAAGTCTAGTTTGAGAGCAAAACATGATTTATTTTTTTTACAAACAGCCTGCATGTTCTGTTCATCAATACATGTCCTTACACGTGGAAGCCTTTTCCGCATGGTGCACTGCTCTGCTCTGGGGGCTCTTTGAAAGCAAGCCTTTCAACTTTATGCCCCACAGATCCCTCAAGTGTCTGGGAACTAACCCTTTGCTTTTGCCAGAGGTTTGAAATGGAATGCTTTGGGGCTGCACAACATTCCTGGGCAATTCATTACAAGACAAAGAAATGTCTAGTGTTAGGCAGACAAGCAACTAATGATCCTTCATTTTGTCCAGGAAACATCAAGATCGATATGTAGGACATGCAACATTTATGGAACGCTGTGTTTTCTTTTCCCTCTAGGGGAGGGAGAAAACACTGGATGATTTCTTTCTGCTGATGGCTGCAATACTCAAATGATTGACACTGTTTAGCACACACCTTTGGCCTCTCCTTCCCATCCGCTAGTAGCCGCACTCATGCCTAATCTTTGTTAACCTCCTAGATGCTAGTATTTAATAATTTGATTTCAGGCATGTACATCTAGATTCACTGGGCAGAAGACAACACTATAATCTAGAGTAAACAGAAATAGTTCTGGGATTTGCTAATAGGCCTTATTGACTCATACTCCATTACGGAAATGGTCCATATTCGTTTAAAATAGACCTTTATGAATGAAAAAGGGAAGCTCAGAGAGAGAAAGAATGATCTAAAAGAAGATATCTACACCGTTCCCTTCAACTCACATAATCTGGCAGGAATTAGAACCCAATACCAACATGAAATCATATTTAATGAGCAAATTATTTCTTCAATGACACCAATAGAAATGGGGCAACAACATACATGTGGCCAATGTTGCACGCCTTTGTAACTGCGATGTTTTTAGAATTTTAAATTCAGACCGACATCAAAGTTTAGGGTAAAGTAGATTTTTAAAAATTGTTCTTTTATAGATATGAAACAGAAGGAAATTTGGAAACTAAATGATCACATCAGGACAATAATTAGCTTTGTCTCTCTTTTAAAAGTAATCTTTATTGTCAAGAGTGACAGAAATTGAAATGGTACCATATTTGCCCAACCACATTCACACTTCTTCCAAAATAGAGAAGTAAGCAATGTTAATATGGAACTACATGCTCTGTACTTGATTAAAGTACAATTAAAAGCAGGGTATGAGAAGAAGATGCTTGATTTACTATGTAATTTCTCAGTAGCTCCTGGAGGACTGGGGAATCTCAGATCATTATTGGATCTGTGCAGTTTCCTCATCAGCATGACCCTAAAGCCAATGCATTAAAATCATCAATATGCCATTCTGTAAAACCACAGCCTTCCAAATTAAAAAAATGCCAAATCTTCACAATGTAGAACACTGAGATTTTTCAAATTTTTTGAATTCTATTTTAGTTGTCCATAGGTCTGAATAATTACAGTTGTTTTTAATTAGTGCATTCACAAATAAGAAGATTCCTTAGAGTATTAAAACATTTTAGAATATGTGTCAATACTTGATAGGATTGAAGAAGCTTAGAAAGTTGATCATTTAAAAATAACAATCACAATATCTGGAGTCAGGGCTTACAGTAATATGCTACACTCTGTCTTAAAGATGGAATAGAATATTGGATTGAGATATTATTTCTAAAAGTAAGATTTCAACTATCACCAAGAAATAAGCAGTGAGGACCAATACAGGCAGATAGCATATCCCCCAATTTTACTATACTAGTGATGACTTAGTGGTGATGCCCAAGGAGGACATATTATTACTTCAGCTTTCAAAATATCTTGCATTACATCCTCTTTTATTTTTATTCCCCATCAAATTTAAGTACAAAGATTAAATATCTCTAGTTAGCATTGGAAGCCTTCATTAAACTCTATTTAACTTCCAAAGTAACATATAAATAAGCAAATTCAAGTACTGATGATGATCGATATTATATACTAAGCTCTATTATGCTGAGTGCAAATCTCGGAAGCATTCACTTATCTCAGTTAAGAGTTTTATAACTAGCATAATTACTTTGCCTTTCTTACTCCCACTAGATAAGAATGAGAATCTCATAACCAAGTTCTTGCTATTCACAATGTTTCCATTGGGTGTAGCTATGATATTAGACAGGTGAATATCACAGCCTGCATATCCTGGAAGGATGCCCAGACAGTTGGGGATTTGAAGTGACTTTCTTTGTCTTCAGCATTAAATTGTGTTAGTCAGTGGTATGTTCTATGGGGAAAACCAAATAAAATCCTTTGAAATCAATCAGGGCAAGAAAGATTTCAATATGTCCTCTTATAAAAAAGAAGAACTCTGAAAAATTGAACCCTGTGCTGAAACATTAATCAACGAAAATTTCTATGTAATTTCCTCACTTTTGAATTGTTCACATTAGCAATATATTTATAACTAGTTTGAATGCCTTCTATATATGTGTACGTAAATAGATAGGGACCTGCTGGATAATGTGGAATAAATAAAGGGATAATCCAATAACAATGCACCTCCTTTATTCAATGGCGGGTCTGAGTAAAGTGTCTTAAAATGTCTGTTTATGCTAAAAAAAAAATAAAAATAAAAAAGCATTTCTCTGAAAATGTGAGGGCAGCTTCCATGCTGAGATGAAAACTGCTAACTCGTTTTTTAACAACACCATATGTCTCCAATTGGATCATAATGCAGTCGGTTCTCCGGGGAACGTTACACATGGAAGCTAACCAAATCAAGACACAGTCTTCACTGTCTGTCGACTCACTGATTAGCTAGTGATCGGCTATTTGGGGTTTGCCAGATCATGCAAGTGTTGGCCTGAAGGGTCTTTCTGCAGCCCCAATAACTTCCCCAAACCAAGCAAGTCACAGAAGGACCTCTAGCTTTTCATAGGATTTTTTGTTTTTGTTTTGTTTTTTTGTTTGTTTGGTTCTTAGAGATGTCTCTCTGTTGCCCAGAACGGAGTGCAGTGCCGTTGCTTTCTTTCCCCTCCAATTTTGGAGTTCAAGCAGTCCTCCTGTCTCAGCGCTCTGAGTAGGTAGGACTACAGACCTGCCCCACCACACCCAGTTCAGACTTCCCTACATAATCTTAAGAGATTTTAAGAAACTCCAATGCCTAAACCCCTGAACTATTTAGTGGATGTTAAATAGTCACTGCATTATATAGTAAACAGTATTGAAACCCAGCTTTAAAAGGACAAAAATAAATACTGTAAGACTTAGGAAGTCACCTTTTATCCCCCTGGGAATAATCATAAACAAAAGATCAATAAATAAACCAACATTTATTACTCAGATAGTCCTTTATTCATTATAATTTTCCTTAGTTTAGTATTTTATTCCATCTTTATTTTTTTTTTTTATTAAATGAGTAAGATACATTTAAAACTTTAGGTCCAAACAGATGGCTCACACCCATAATCTTATCACTTTCGGAGACTGAGGCAGGAGGATCACTGGAGGCTAGGAGTTCAATACTAAACCAGGGAAGAGAAAGGCCTTGTCTCTATTAAAAAATTACTGGGCATTGGCTCGGCGCCTGTGGCTCAGCGGGCTAAGGCGCCAGCCACGTACACCTGAGCTGGCGGGTTCGAATCCAGCCTGGACCCGCCAAACAACAATGACGGCTGCAACCAAAAAATGGCCGGGCGTTGTGGCGGGCGCCTGT
>CAUYRH010113211.1:0-19084 GCA_963574655.1 Perodicticus potto | reverse complement strand
ACTTTTCTTTTACTGTGAAAGTAAGTGGACCAAAACCCCATTAGGATTGTTGAAGAGCTTATGTTAATAATTTCTACCTTAGAGAAGGTATAAGAAGAAAGATTGATGAGAAACCATGTATTTACTTTAAAAGGCATATAGGAAAACTTTCATTAATTTTATACAACTCTTTTACATGTCTAAAGTTACTGCAAAACCCTAGGAAGGTAAGGAATGTAGTATAGGTTTTAAGTATTTCATATGCCTTAATATTTATATGCAACCTCAGATTTATAATACTATACTGTTTTATGAGTATATAATTACCTTATAATAACAAAATACTATGTAATCCTAAATTCTCTTTTCTATCATTGCTTTATTCGTTTTACATATATTTATAATACACACAATCCTCCTATGTAATTTAATGTATTATAATTATTTGAAGATGTTATTTGTTAGATCAATTAATAATTTTTTTTAGAAAAGTCTTAGAAAGGAAAAAAAAAAAAAAAAAAAGAATCGTGCCATCATTGAGTAGGGCACTGGCCCTATATACCAAAGGTGGTGGGTTCAAACCCAGCCTCGGCCGAACTGCAAAACATAAAAATAGCTGGGCGTTGTGGCAGGCGCCTGTAGTCCCAGCTACTCGGGAGGCTGAGGCAAGAGAATCGCCCAAGCCCAGGAGTTGGAGGTTGCTGTGAGCTGTGTGATGCCAGGGCACTCTACCGAGGGCGATAAAGTGAGACTCTGTCTCTTTGACATGAGAATCGTGTCATGGTTTTGACTGGAATATGTTGAATTCCTAGATTAATTGGGGTGGGGATGGGGTGCAGAAAGAGGTGCCTTGCAGGGCTCCTGAATTTCTAGTGAGTGGAGATCTGGACACCATAGTGATGGGAGGTTTGGAGAGAACTTGCTGGGGTCGGTGCCTGGGCCACAGCCTGGGGCCGTCTGACCTGCTATGTGTGGGGTGACTCGGCAAGAGAGCAGGCGGTCCTGGTGTTCTCATGTGCTGGGCATACCAAGGGGGACCACATGCTCTCTCCCCAGGCCCCTGACTGTGGGTCGTGCCTTCTCTGCCTTTCAGATCGTGTTCAGTGCAGACATGCCTGAGGTTGGCCCCAGTTCTGCCATGGGGCTGGGGGCCTTACAGTCCTATAAGGTAGGGGCTGCCTCCAGGAAGTGGGCAAGGTGGATTCCCCATCCTATAAGGTAGGGCCTTCTCCAGGACATGTGTGGGACCTCAGGACATTGGTCTACACTCTGCTCTAGGTGCACATCCACCCTGACACTGGTTGCCAGAGGACAGCTCCACGGTCAGACTCCTGGAGCACCACTGCCTCCAGGAAGCCAGGTAGGGGATACATCTGGCCCACCCAGTGGGCATGCATACCACACAACCACCAGCCCCTCCTGCTCCCCTGGCCTGGCTCCCTTCTCCATGTCCAGCTTCTCCGAGGTAGCCTTGTTCCTTCTTGGGAAGTCAGAGTTATTGTAGCTAGAGAGACCTCAGAGAAGGCCCAGAGTCACCTGGTTGGTGGTAGCACAGCCAGGGCAGGTCAGTGCACAGACCTGCCAGTGAGGCTCAACTCTCATCCTCTGGTCTAGCCAGTGCCCAACTGGGCCCTCCAAATTCTGCTCTGTGCTGCTGGGAGACCCCAAGCCTCAGGGTTGAGTCTGAAGGGCACACCCAGATGGCCCTGAATCCTGCCTCCTCCACATGCTTTGTTGATTTCTCCTGCCTCTCAGTGGTCAGTGTTTGTGGCTCTAGGAATGTGTTTGTGCACATGTCCTGGGCTCCATGTCTGGAGCACTGAAGCTCCCAGGTTGCAGCTGGCTCCCCTTACCCTGCCTGCTGGGCAGTGATGGCCCATGGTGGCCAGAGTAGGGCTTCAGCTACAGCTTGTGTGAGTCAGTGGGGCAGGTTCACCCGGCGTGGCTCTGCCTTCCCACTGCAGGCTGCTCTTAGGGTGACCTGGAGCCTGTGAGTTGTGACACAGCGTGGCCTCCAGCAGGAGCAACCAGGGAGTGTGTGCTGTGGAGGCCCGGGGAGGGAAGGCCTGGGAGTTGGCCTGTCCTATTAGGAAGTGTCCCTCCTAGGTTGTTGTGTCCCAGGGGCTGGAGCGGGGCAGCCCGGCCCCTCTATCTCTGAAGTCAGGTGGCTTCCCCAAAATACCACTCCCTGGGGGTGTTTACAGGAAGTCAGTTCACAAGTGGGCTGTTTCTTACTGCCTGGCAGCCCTAGTTCATCTCCCCACCACAGGGCAGTTACGAGTCCACATGGAAAAGGCCTTTCCTGGGTAGCGCCTATGGCTCAGTGAGTAAGGCGCTGGCCCTGTATACCGAGGGTGGCGGCCAAACTGAAACAAAAAAATAGCTGGGCATTGTGGCAGGCACCTGTAGTCCCCCTAGCTATTTGGGAGGCTGAGGCAAGAGAATCGCCTAAGCCCAGGAATTGGAGGTTGCTGTAAGCTGTGATGCCATAGCACTCTACCGAGGGCCACAAAATGAAACTCTGTCTCTACAAAAAAAAAAAAAAAAAAAAGGCCTTTCCAACCCAGGAAGCAGTGCTGCCTGGCTCAGGAAAGGGGCTAGTTGTGACTCTGTTGTCACATTTCATGTACTACTTGTACAGTTTTAATTTCCGAAGCTTCTGTAGACCGCTGTGAGCAGGCAGGGAGCTAGTCCCCTTGCCCAGGCCTCTTCCCTTAATCACGGCCAGGCACTTGTAGGCACTGAGGGCCCAT
This sequence comes from Perodicticus potto, assembly GCA_963574655.1. Lineage (NCBI taxonomy): Eukaryota > Metazoa > Chordata > Mammalia > Primates > Lorisidae > Perodicticus > Perodicticus potto. The sequence goes on along the minus strand of CAUYRH010113211.1, from coordinate 16,352 downwards.
TGGAACCTCAACCTTGTTTCCTGCTGACATATAGAGACTCATGCCAACCCAGGGAGTCTGCGAACTTGGGTCCCTCTCTGTGGCCTATGCTTGTAATATTAGGAGGTCAAGTGTCACTTTCTTCCCATGTGCTCTGTGGGGTGGGATCACATCCTAAGCCACATGGCACAGTCCCACAGGGGTTTAGGGTTGGGGTTGGCTGATCTCCCTCTTGAAGTGACCCAAGCACTGGTCTGGTGCTTCCCTTTTGCCCCTGGGACTCCTGACAGAGGCCTCGTGCATAGTCTCTGAGCAGGCCCATCCCAACCCCTGTACACTGCAGGGGTTGCAGGGTTCACTCATGTGATACTGAATGGGTGGGAGGGCGGTGTTCAAACCCTTGGTCCCATCCTCACATCTTGCCCCCTCACCCCCATGCAGGGAAGGTGCTGAGCTACTGGTGTTTTAGCCCGGGTCACAGCATGCGTGAGCTGGTCCGCCAAGGTGTCCACAGCCTCATCCTCACCAGTGGCACACTGGCCCCAGTGTCCTCCTTTGCCCTGGAGATGCAGATGTACGGAGAGAGCCTGAGTGCTGGTGACACCAGCAGGGTGGGGTGCACTGGGTTTGGGGCTGGGGCTCCCTAGGAGTCAGGGTGTTGGGGGGCTTGGACTTTGCAGCCATAGTGGTGCTTTTTACTATTCCCCACCATTCACTCTCTTTGGCCATGTTCAGCCCTTTCCCGGTCTGCCTGGAGAACCCCCACGTTATAGAGCAGCACCAGATCTGGGTGGGGGTTATCCCCAAAGGTCCGGATGGAGCCCAGCTGAGCTCTGCATTTGACAAACGGTAAGGGGTCCTGCCAAGGGTGAAGAGACGGGGTGGAGGGGGTTGAGCCCTGGGACCCTCATGGCAGTGGCCTCCCTGGCTCTGTGCAGGTTTTCCGAGGAGTGCTTAGCCTCTCTCGGGAAGACGCTGGGTGAGTACTTCACATGGAAGCTGTGTCCCTCAGGAAGCCTTTGTTCCCCACTGTCCCTGTGCTGGTCCCCCCATTCCCCAGGGTCAGTGGGGGCCTCTGTGGATACTTGCTCTGTCTTGACCATGGCCACGGTACTTCCAGGCAACATCGCTCGCGTGGTGCCCCATGGGCTCCTGGTCTTCTTCCCTTCCTACCCCGTCATGGAGAAAAGCCTGGCATTCTGGCGGGTGTGTCTCCTTGTGTGTCCTCCTAGGGGGTCGGAGGATCTGGGCTGGGGGTGGAGCAGGGCCACAGCCATTACCTGCCATGACAAGTATCCTCCCCCCAGGCCCGGGACTTGGCCAGGAAGCTGGAAGCACTGAAGCCTCTGTTTGTGGAGCCCAGAAGCAAGGGCAGCTTCTCAGAGGTCCGCTGCAGGCTGTTCCCCAGGACCCCATTTCTTCCCTGACCTGGGTGTGGGCATGATGGCAGGAGACCTTCCTGTCTGAGTAGGCCCCTGCAGGCCACCCTGGCTCTGGGGTTTCTGTGTTTTCTTGGAAACACTGAATAGGCTCTGGATGCCATGAAGAAGCTTCTAGTACCCTGCATGATGCTCCTGGTTGGGACAACATCTCATCTTTGGAGGATATGATCTAGGATTTCACTGGAGAAAGAGGAAGGATATGGGTGGGGCTCACGGCTCAGGCTGACCAGCCTCCCCTTCCAGGTCATGGATGCCTACTACAAGCAGGTGGCCTCCCCTGGGTCCAGTGGGGCCACCTTCCTGGCAGTGTGCCGGGGCAAGGTGAGCTCTCTGTGGCCATCATTCCCCAGCCTGGCTGCTAGTGCCCTGGGGGCTGAGCCGAGGACAGGGCAGGCCTGGGCCACTCCCTGGGCCTATGTCCAACACATAAACTGCGAAGGAGCCATACTCCTAGGCCTGGTGGGGCTGGCCCCAGCTGGACCTGGAGACCCCACTCAGAAGCCAAGGGCCAACAGCTCGGGGGAGGTTCTTAGCAAGTAAGAGCTGGTCATGGTGTTGGAACTACAGCTCTGAGCGGGGCCTGAGTTAGGGTGGCGCTTTCGCCCTGCTGCCTGGGCATGTGTGGCCATGTAGATGGACCTGGGGAAGGTCCCTGGGCTTGGGTGCAGGCAGCTAGGGAAAAAGAATGGCAGCTCCCTGGCCTGTCCCCTAGGCCAGCGAAGGACTGGACTTCTCAGACATGAATGGCCGTGGTGTGATCATCACAGGCCTCCCATACCCACCACGCATGGACCCCCGGGTTGTCCTCAAGATGCAGTTCCTGGACGAAATTCAGGGCCAGAGCCAACCTGGGGTCCAGGTGAGTGACCAGGGAGCCAGGTGGGTGTGGGGAGGAAGCCCCACGACAGGTCCCCCTACCCCCCTCTGTAACCTGGGGCCTACCACAGAGCCTCCATTACCCACCTACGACCGGGGTGGGGGGGGACCACCACAGAGCCCTCATCCCCCTCTGTGAGCCAGGGCCCATGACAGAGTCCGCCTCCAGAGCTCCTATTCACCCCCACAACTCAGGGCCCACAACAGAGTCCCTTTGCCCCCACAGTTCCTCTCTGGGCAGGAATGGTACCGTCAACAGGCATCCAGGGCTGTGAACCAGGCCATCGGGCGGGTGATCCGGCACCGCCATGATTATGGGGCTGTCTTCCTCTGTGATCACAGGTGGGAGCTCCAATGGATACCCCCCTCCCCTTGCTGGGTCGAGTCCTTTTCTGGGGCCATGGGGTCTGGGTCTGGGGGCTCCTCTGTGGATGAGGGTCTTCCTTCCCTGGGTGAGCTGAGCCTGAGCCACAGTGGGCTATAGGGCAGAGGAAAGGGGCTGATGGGCCATGCCACCTTCTAGGTTTGCCTATGCTGATGCCAGAGCCCAGCTGCCCTCTTGGGTGCGACCTCATGTCAAAGTGTATGACAGCTTTGGCCCTATGATCCGAGATGTGGCCCAGTTCTTCCGTGTTGCTCAGAAAACTGTGAGCTTCCAAGTGCCCCGCTGGCTGGGTCATCATGGCCTACCCAGGGTGGGGGCTGGCGCTATCACCAGAGGAGCTGGAAATAGGCAGGGGCCCCACCTGCCCTGTGATTCTGCAGGTGCCGGTGCCATCCCCCCGGGTTATAGCCTCTCTGTCTGTGGCCCCAAGTCTGGGTGAGGGAGAGAGTGCTGTCAGGGCGGACACGCGTCTGGGGCCCTGCCTCCCTACCAGGAAAGCTAAGAGTCTGGACCTGCACATCCCCAGCCTAAAGCAGAGGCCCTCAGGTGGGTGAGGGGCAGGGGCAGCAGTTCACCTGGCATAACTGATTCCCCCCCCGCTGCTTGGCCTCCCCAATGGCTTAGTTGTTCACACTGGTGCTCCTGCAGGGTCACCATCTCCCAGGGACCCCGAGAGCATGCTATGTGTGGAGTATGAGCAGGAGCCAGTCCACACCCAGCAGAGACCCACAGGGCTGCTGGCCGCCCTGGAGCATAGCGAGCAGCAGGGCCAGGAGCCTAGGCCCAAGGCCCATCCTGATGGAGAGGAGGTATGGGGCTGGGGATGGACGCAGACCATCCTTCTCTGAGACCAGGCCAAGCCCCACCTGTCTGGCTTGGGTACCTCCACTCTTCTGTGAATCCCCTTCTGGGCAGACTGCCTGACTGTCCTGTGTGCCCTCCACCCTACCCCACGCCCTCTGTCCTTCCTCACCCCAGCTTCTGGTTCCCAGGCAGGACCCTAGCCCTTAGCTGGTGCCCTCCACCCTGCCTGGGGTCTCTGCTGGTGCCTCCCACAATGTTGTGATTCTTCTACAGGTCACCTTGGCCTAGTCCACTGAAGGTCTGGTTACACCTGACACCTCCTGGGCCCCAGGCCACCCTTTCTCCAGTCCTGAGCTATGGGTGGAACCCCAAGTTTCTTGCACCTGAGGCTTTTGCCCACAAGCTCGTAATACCTGAGGCTTGCTCTGAAGCTTTCTCCCTGCCTTCCTGCTGGGAGCCATTCCCCTTCCTGCTCCCCTTTCTGTTCTGTAGACCCCTGGAGTAAGCCCCAGGTGCTGACAATAGGCACCTTGTCCCTTTTTTTTCAGTCCCCTCAGTTATCATGAAACTATCCCTGACCCTGCTCTTACAGGGGCAGGTGGCATAACTTGGAAAAGGGGCTGAACTGTGGCTCTGTCCCCTGGAGGCCTCACTGTATGACTGACCACCTCCCACCAGGAACCTCTGTCCAGGCTGCTGGTCAGGGTCCTTGGGGCCCCAGGGCTCCATCTTCCCCTGTGGACTAGATGGGTGTCATAGGTGCTTTGAGGCCTCTGAACATGAGGGTTGGGACCACAGCTGTATCCTCCGCAGGCACATGGCAGCAGCACCCTGCCCATCCCGTGTGAGAAGAGGCTTGCAGATGAACAGAGAGGAGGGAGGAAGAAAGTCAGGCTGCTCAGCTGCCTGGTATGTGAGCCACCCTGCAGTATGTACTGGCCACTCACACACTTGTGGGGTCTGGCTCTTGGCCATGCAGGGGTGTGGGCCAGCCCAGACTTAGGGAGACCAGCTGGTTTCCAGGAGCTGGTTTCCAGGCTGACTTGACCCAGGGGCTCAACATTTGCAGCCCCTATGCAAGTGTTAGGTGCCCTCTTCCTGGCCTGAGTCAGGTCTAGCCTTGGGCGTGTTTGGTTTGGGGCCTGAGGTTGGCCATAGCCTCCCCGCCTGTGGTGGGCAGCGCTGGACCCGGCCCCCACTTCTCACTAGAGTGTGGACACTGACCTGCCCCATGTGGGAAGATGCAGCCGTTCCTAGTGGACGTGCGACACCTGAGCCAGGAAGTCCCCTACCTGCTGGAAAGCCCCAAGCGCGGCATCCTTTGTCCATGTCTCTCACCTGCTGGGAAGAAGCAGGCAGTGTCCAGGAAATGGGCTGGCTGCAGGGGGGCCTGGGCCTCCCAGAGGCCACATGGGGACAGGAGTGGGGGGTTCCTGGACCTTCCCTGCCTTGGTCCCTGTGTTTCCTATCAGCCTGGGTGTGCAGGAGAGGTGAGTGTTGCATGTTGAGAACGCATCACCGTGAGCTGTTTCCCACATGTCAGCAGCACTACTTTGGGGCAGGAGGCTGGAAGGAGGAGCAGGGGAACAGGCTCCCCAGGACTCCTAGCTTGAGGGGAAACACCTGCCTGGTGCCTCTTGTGCTCTCCAAGTTGTGGGGAGCAGAGTGTGGCCATTTTACCACCAGTGAAGTTACGTGTGGGTCCCTCTAGCCTCTAAGCTATCCAGTGTGACCCCGGGCCCCATAGCCCACTGTTCCAGGGAGCCCTAGCCATGCTGGGAAGGCCCACCACAGCTTGGAGACCCAGCAGATGAGGCTGGGCCTGACTGCAGCCTCAGGCCTGTGTACCATAGGAGGAGCCAGCAGCTGGTGCACAGATGGGCAGAGCCAGGCTTTTCATGGCAGCCGTGAAGGAGGTACTGAGCCAGACCAGCTTCAACACCTTCACCCAGGCCCTGCAAGACTACAAGGGCTCTGATGACTTTGCAGCCCTGGCAGCCTGCATCAGCCCCCTCTTTGCCGAGGACCCCGAGAAGCACAGCCTGCTCCAAGGTGCCATGGGCCAGAGGTTGTGCCCAGGGGCAGTATTAAGGCTGTAGGGGAGGGGCCTGCTTGGAAGAACCAGGCTGGCACCAGGGCCCAGGCTTGTCCCTGCTCCTGAGAAAAGCATTAGGTGGGCAGCTTGTGGCCTTCAGAGCCCCCAGTCCACAGCCCTAGACACCCCTCCCTGACAGGCTTCTACCAGTTTGTGCGGCCCCACCACAAGCAACGATTTGAGGAAATGTGTGTCCAGTTGACAGGCCGAGGCTGTAGCTACCGGCCTGAGCACAGCCTTTCCCGACGGCAGAGGGCGCAGTTAGCCCCGGACTCCAGTGGTGAGGAGGCCCCTGGCGGGACCCTGAGACTGAGACCCAGAAGTCTGGGTTGCACCCTGGGTGCTGGGATTGTGGCACATACCTCCCAGGAGAAACCTGCATCTGAGGCATTATTTGGCACATGCCAAGGGCTTGGGCCACTAGACACCTCTCCCCTCCTGCTCCCTACATCTGTTTCTAAATCCAATTGAACTTGTACCTCCAGAGGTGGGAGCACCTGCTGTCAGTGGGCAGCCTGGTAGGAGGTGCCCCCAAGCCCCCATCTTGCTTCACCTCTGCAGGTGCCCTGCTGTGAGGCCTGGTCTATCCCCAGCCAGGGTTGGGGGGAACCTCCCAGGGCCTCAGTAGCCAACTGTGTGGCCGCTTGTGTTGTTTTTTTCAGGAAGGAGGGAGCCTGATCCTAAGCTGACCCTGTCCACAGAAGCAGCTGGGCAGCTGGATCCCAGAGAGCACCTGAACCAGGGTGGCCCCCACCTAACCAGCAGGCCACCCCGCAAAGGTACCTGGCTCCTGTGTTCTCTGGGACCTTGAAGGGGCTCAAACTGTAGCTTGGCCTCAGCCTTTGAGCCAGACCCACCACTGGAGCTGAAGACCACAATGGGAGGACTGAGGGCTGTGCTTGTCCTACACCCCCGTTGTCCTGAGCAGCATGGAGGTGGAGTGGTGTAGAACCCTTTGGGCCTTAGGCCCTGACACTGCTTCTTGTCTCACCAGGAGACTCCAAGAGCTGTCCACAAGCGGGACCCAGAACAGAGAAGCTGGGCCAGCCTGCTGTGAGCACCTACCTGGCCGACGTCCACAGGGCCCTGGGGTCTGCAGGTTGTAGCCAGCTACTGACAGCGCTGAGAGCCTACAAACAGGACGATGACCTCAACAAGGTGCTGACTGTGCTGGCTGCACTGACCACTGCAAGGCCTGAAGACTTCTCCCTGCTGCAGAGCAAGTGACCTTGGGGCGGCCAGTCAGTGCGGGTTAGGGAATGAAGTGGGGTGCTGTCCCAGGCCTGAGTGGAGCTCCCCACAGCAGTGTGGGTCAGGGAATGAGGTGGGGTGCTGTCCCAGGCCTGATTGGAGCTCCCCACAGGGTTTGGCATGTTCGTGCGCCCACACCACAAGCCGCGCTTTTTGCAGACGTGCAGGGACCTGACCGGCCTGCCCTCCCCGGGCACAGGCACAGGGTCGTCGGGACCCCAGGAGAGCCCTGCTATGCTTCCTGAGTCTGTCTGTCAGCCTCCGCAGCCAAGTAGGGGCATGTCTGTGTGCTTCTGGCACTCCCATCCAATGCAGCCCTGGGGATTGGGTGGCTGGGAAGCACCAGGCACCCCCTGGACTCACTTCTCTCTATAGGGCCCTCACAGTCAGAGAAAACCGGGAAAGCCCAGAGCAAGATCTTGTCCTTTCTCAGACAGAAGCCTGCTGGGGACTCAGGGCTCAACGGTGCGGCAGGGCCTGGTGCACCCTACGGGGAGTCTCTGCTGGGTGAGCCTTGTGGGAGGGGCAGCCTTCAGCAGTGAGCTACAGGTGCTCACTCTAGGCCACTTGCAGCAAGCTTCTCGTGTCGGGGCTGTGGGGCTGAGAACACGGTGCTCTTCCAGTGCCCTTCCTGTGACTTCCACTGCTGCCAGGCCTGCTGGCAGCGGCACCTCCAGGTTGGCACCTGGCCCTCAGGAGCCCCTGATGGGCGTCGCCCTAGGGGGTGGGCTTAGGATGGCCCTCAGCCTGCTGGTGGTGATTGGCAGGCATGTCCAGCAGCCTGGGTGTCTCCACAGATCTCTAGGACGTGCCCAGCGTGTCATGCCACCTCCAGGAAGCAAAGCCTCACGCAGGTCTTCTGGCCAGAGCCCCAGTGAGCCCTCAAGGAGATCCTCGGGTCACCCCCACCTTTAACACTTGCCCATCCAGCTCTGGTGTGGGCTGAGCCTACCCAACAAGGCCTGGTGCCTGCCTGCCAGGCCCAGTACAGGCTGCAAAGGGGTAGAGCCCAGGGTTCTTCCCCAAAGCGGGTGTTGTAGGGTCTGGGCCTTACTGCAGAGCTCTGGCTTTGGGAAGGGAAGGGGCTTCTCCAGCATTTGGTTTGAGTGGTTTCCTAGGGGCATCTCAGCTGAGCCCCCAACCAGGCAGGAGGGGAGCCCATGTGGACATGTGCTGACTTTTATTTAATTAGAGGACAGGGCTGTCTAATAAAGTTGTGGCAGTGCCCAGGACAGCGTCTGTATGCCTGAGTATTTGAGGGCATGTGGGAGGATGGGGTGTTGCCCTAGCGTCCCCAACCCCAGGAGAACTGAGCTCTGCATGCCTTCTCCACATTGGGCTCTGCTGGGCCCAGGGGAACTCACCCCTCACTTCCACCCTGAGCTGCCACACCCTGGTCATTGGGTTAGGAGCCGGCCCTGGGGAAGGTGTTTCCCAGGCTCCTAGGCCCCTCACAGAGCTGGCTCCTGGCAGAGCCATAGGCTGGGGAGGGGCATGGCAAGGCCAGCCTGCCACCAACATACATCGCCAGGCAACTGGAGCTAAAGCACATGGGGAAGAGGCAGGTAGGGTAGGACCTAGCTAACCTAGGGAGCCGGTGAATGCTTAGGGACTTGGGGTCCTCTCCCAGCAGGCTGGGAGGTAGGGAGGTGGTGTTGGGTGGACTGGGCCATGCTCTCCTTGCTCCAGCCAAGAACATGAGGGTATCGGAGAGACCGGGCCCGTCGCTGCCCTCCCTGCTGCTGGCTCCTGCTCTGCACAGGGTAGTGGATGCGTCCACCTACTCATGGCAGAGCGGTGACGCTAGAGTGGCTGGCATGCACCAAGTGTCCCCTAGGTACCTTCGTGAAGGAGCTGTGCCGCCAGGACAGCCCCACAACATGGCACGTGCCCCCTTCCCCACTACTTGCAGTTCTGGAACTACCTGGAATGCTGCCATTACTGCAATGTTCTCTGGGGAGCACAAAAAGGCAGTGCAGCCGTGCCGTGTCACCCACAACTGCACCTGCTGCTGCTGCCTGGCTTTTCCACACACGCTGGCTTCTGCCTGGAGCATACACCATGTCCACCCAGCAGCAGTGTGATTGCTCGGGGTTGGTACTGGGGGTGGGGCATAGGAGGGGAGCCTAGAAAAGGTTATGTGAGGGGAAACCTTCACCAAGGATACCCCAGGCCAGAACACAGTGCTAGCTGTGGCCCCCAGGCACCTTCTCGGCCAGCAGCTCCAGCTCAGAGCAGTGCCTGCCCCACCGCAACTGCTCAGCCCTGGGTCTGGCCCTCAATGTATCCAATTCCTCCTGGGACACCTCATGCAGTAACTGCATTGGCTTCTTGCTCAGCTGGCCCTGGGGAGCTGACCAGGTCAGCTTGTGCCCCTTTCACTCCTCAGATAGGAGTCTAGCCCTAGAGTAAGAGGGTCAGGAGGCGCCCAGAGTCCAGCCCCCTCAGGGGTGGCCGAAGGTTATGATATAGGCTAGACATACAGCGCATTCTCGCAGTCTTCCCAGCTGCCTCAGAGGAAGGTAACTAGTTCAACATTGGAAAACTGAGGTCTGTAGAGGATACAGTTGGAGTGTGTAGACAGAGGTTAAGTAACACTGTCAATGTCAGGTCAGGTCTAGTCTCATTGCCCATTCTGGCCTGGAGTTGCTGACCCAGCCAGACATCCTGCAGCTCCCTGCTGGCTTACTTTTCTTCCCGGTACTGCATCACCACCACCACCACCCCCGCGTAGCTCCAATGCACTCATCTGCTTAGCAAACAGGGATTCCCTTTCATTCTGTGAACTCCCCAGAGTCCAGAAAGCACAGTACCTGAGTGACCCAAGCTCCTGCCCTGCCCCGACCCTTCTACAGGGCCTGAATGTGAGTGTGCGCTTATCAACTTTGTGGTCTTCCAGGGTGTCTCCTTCAAGAGGCTGCAGTGACTGCAGAGTCAACTCACGGCACTCCATTGGGTGCTGGTAGCACAGCTGCTGCATGTGCACGGAGCAACTGCCAAGGCTGGAGCAGAGTGTCCACGCACGTTTCCTCCCCTTGTACTAAGCGTGGCCCCGCTCCCAGAAAGCTTTTTTTAAAGGGGAATTTATTAAAAGTTTATTTTTATAAAGCCATTTGTAACATTGGTTGTACCCGTCCTGGGGCTACACCAAGGGAACACTTGGGCAGAAGCCTCGCCCCACCACACCCCACCCCCAGCAAGGGTCTTTGCAAGGGGCCAGTGCTGGTGGGCCCTCCTACTGGTTGTGGCACATGGAGGGGGGACACCCCCAGTTTACTTTCTAGAGGTTGGGATAGTGCAGAGGACAGCCAGCTCAAGGGGCTCACCTACTCCCCCTGAAGCCTCACACTCAGGGATTTCCCAAGAGGTGACCAACCAAAGGCTTCCCCCTGGGCCTCCAGTGCTTCCTGGAAGTGAGGCCTTTTCCTTCCACTCCAGACCTACCCAGAGCAACTGGGGCCAAGTGCAGACCCCCTATACCCACCATGAGTCACAGCAGGAGGTGCCATCCCCACCCACCCAGGCTTGGGCACTTCCCAAGGGTGTGCCCTGTAGGCCATGGCTGCCAAGATGCTACCTACCCCTTGGAGGCCCAGAGGAAGGGATAGATGGGAGCTAGCCCAACGGTCTGCACACAAGCTCCCTGCCAGCCCACTGCCACGTCTCTGGGGGCCCTCCTGCATCAGGAGCAGGGGGCTGTGCAGTGTGGGGCAACTCTTGAGGATCCTTGTCCCCACCACAAGATGCACAGGGGTGGGGATGGTCAGGCACCTCCACAGTCCCCAAGGAGACCCCACCACCTGCTCTGAGGACTTGGCCTAGTGGGACCCAGGGTGCTATCTTAGCTGGCCACAGGCGCTTGGCTGCAGAAGGGCTCTGTGCCCCACAAACAACAGCCAACCTACCCAGGGCACATGAAACGCCAGCACCAATCCCCACCCCCAAATCACCCCCTCTCCAGGGGGGTCACAATGAGGCTATACCCAGCTAGTGTGGGGCCAGTGTGGGGCGGTTGTCTTCACAAGCAGTCTCCTTAGCCCTGTTCTGATGCTGGGTCAGAACCTTGGGCCCAGCCGGCCCCTCAAGGGCAGACCACATCCACGGTCAGAGGGGCAGAGCCCAGTAAGCAATGGACACACGGCCACCTCCGCAGGTGGGCTGGATAGGGTAGGCTCTCAGGAGCCTCCCATCACCACTACCCCACTCCCCCCCACCCACAGAAGCCCTGGATGCCTCTACTGCTCCAGACTCGAGAGAAAATATGTCTTACAGGAACACAAAGCACAAAGAATCACAAAGCAAAACAAACCCAACCCTAGGGCCGGTGGCACAGGGGCCAACAGGAAGTCCCCTCCTCCAGCACATGCAGACAAGCTGCCTGACAGGCCAGTGCGCCTACGTGATGTCCCTTTGCCGCGGTGGCCGGTGGACATTCCGGATGACACATTTCACCATCCACTCGATGCCCTCGCGTACCCCCTTGCTGTGGAGACAAAGCGCGTGAGAGGGTGTCCTTGGCCCCAGGCCCCCAGGGGTGAAGAACACTTACCCTGTGAGGGCAGAACAGGCCTGGGTGAGGCAGTCCCGCCGGCCGATCTTGCCAGTGCAGTCACTGAAGGCCGTCTTGATGTCAGGGATAGACAGGCAAGTCTGGGGAGGTAAGACTATGAGAGGCAGGCCCAGAGCAGGAGAGAAAATGACTGAGGCAGAACTTGGCCAGGGTTTCCCACATGGTGGCCACGATGGATGTGGGACCTGGAGCTTGGTCCCCAAGTCCACACATGGCTCCACCACAGGGGTCACTTAGGAAATAGGCATCACAGGAACCACCCTCTGGCCCCCATCCCTTAAAGTATGCTCTGAGGTAGTCAAGGCCTGAGTGGTGGTGGGGGCAGGTCCCAGTGGCCTTTACAACATGTATGAGGCCCAGCTGGAAAGCAGTGATGAGGTTTCTGCTCACAATCATCTGGAGACCTCTGTGCACAGGGGAGATCTTGGTCTGGGATAAGGTAGGTGAGCCCTGCAATGAGTAGCCGGGGCTCACCTCCACATCCTGCTTGTTGGCCAGCACCAGAACAGGGACGCCGCACAGGGCCTCACTTGTCACCACCTTCTCTGGGGAGGAGGCAGAGACAGCACCTTACTCCCTGCCTACCCCTCTGCACACAAGGGCAGTGTGCTGTCAGCAGGAGCTGGGCCTGACCCCCTCTAAGGCCATGGGATGTCCAAACCAGACCTGACCCCTTCCCCCAACCCCTCCCCACTGCTCACATGGCCTAAGATCTCCCTCCCTCCTGCAAGCAGCCAGGCCACTCACCAAATGCTTGCTTAGATTCCGCTAACCTCTCCTCATCAGTGGAGTCAATGACATAGATGACACCATGGCACTCTGCGTAGTACTAGGAGAAAGCAGCAGGAGCTGGGGCTGCTGCTGCCACCCTGCCCGGGGCCAGCATGGCCAGACCCCAAGGCACAGCTGCTCTGAGGGACCCAGGAGAGGATGAGGAAGGTAGAGGGCAGCATGGACTCAGTCACCCCAGGGGCACCCCTCAACCAGGTGTATTCTAAGGGTGGAGGACCAGCGGTGCAGGTGCCCCTAAGTCCTCTGGGAAAAGGTATGCTGCCCTGGCGGGAGTTATCAGCTTCTCTCTGCCCCCTTCCAGGGGATTCTCCTGAGAACCTTGTGCCCTCTGGCCTAATGGTAGCCAGAGAAACACAGGGCTTGGGGCTGGAGGATCCTAGACCACAGCCTGGTCCCCACGGGGGAAGTGTGCTGGTCAGGTCTCACGCAGGCACCTAGGAATAGGCGAGTGCAGCTGCACAAACAGCAAGCCCAACAGGTGCCACTGAGGGGCAGGGCCAGTGCTGCCTGTGCAACAAGCTCTCCCTGTCTGGATGGGGCCAGCACTGCTAAGTTCAGACCCCGGGCTCATTCACAGCAATGGAGTCACTACAGTGGTGCCCAGTCCAGTGGACAGACCCACATGGCCTTGCGCATGAGACCTGAGCCAATGAGTTTCTATCCCAACCAGAAAAGAACACGGGAAACCACCTGTGTCCATGTAGAGCAGACAACAACAAGTGCTGGTTACTACTCAGGGCTAGGCCAGCTCTCCCAGAGACCTGAATGTGACTTTGACGGGGTAGGACAAACTAGCAGTTACTGTGCAGTGACACACATCCCCTAAGACATGCAGCCTGCCAGCTCTCCAGAAGCTTGCGGCGTACTGCCTGGTACCCAGCCCTGAATGAGACAATCTCTTGCACCTATACCCCCAGAGGGAGGAGGAAACCCTAGCCAAGTGTCCCCACAGGAACTTCTCCAGCCAGGAAACAAGTCTGACACAGAGGTAACCGGCTCCAGGAGATAAAGAGTAGATGTGGGGCCCACCAAGGTGTCCACTGGAAATGAAGCAACCTGGGCTGGCCTAACAGTGATGCTGGACAACAGACACAGGCAAAACTGGACAGGTTCCACTCACCAAGGCTGAAAAGCCACTGCCAAGTGCCTGGCCTGAGAGCAACAGTGTAGCTATGGCCAGTAGGGTGCTATCCTTTGAGAGCAGAGTACCTTGGGTCTGTCTCCCCAGCAGCAGTGGGAGCTCTCCAAGCATAAGGTGCCAGCATGCAAGGCTGCATGACACCTAAGTCAGCCCAGGAGCCTTCCGTTACAGCAAAGGCCCTAGGGGCTGATGTTCTAGCATGTGCCCCATATACCTGGATACTGCCCAGGGTTAGGCCAGCCATTGCGTCCCCCTCAGCACTGCTGAGGTTGAGGCCCCAGAATGAGGCAGCTCCCCTAGCTAGAGACATCCCCGTGGCACTGGGCTCCATATAAGGATGCAATGTCCAAGAACCAGGAGTGGGAATAGCAGCCTCCCTCAGCCATCCACAGCCACAACTACTCAGCTGCCCAAGCAACCTCTTTTCTGCCCCAACCCACTACCTTCCTGACACCCAACTCCAGGACACATTCCATACCCTAACCTCTATCTCATTGTCTGTGCCTGAGACCCTGGCCTATGACAAGAACGTCTGTCATGACACATGCATTCACCATTTGAATAAGCAGGCCCTGACCTGGCTTGTCCTGGTGGACTCAAGTGGCCACAGAAAAGAGCAGCCTTATTGGATAGAAATCAGGGCATGAGGGGACACTCTGAGGGACCCAGGAAAAGGTAACTGAGACCAAAACATCAAGACCTGGGCACTTAGTTCTAAACACAGCAACTAGTGTCAGGGCAGCCAAGGTGTCTGTGTTCCCAGCACAGGGCTGCACCAGACCTGGCAGGCCAATTGAGGGAAGGGACTGGGTCTACCCTGCTCAGTACTTGGATGGGCAGAGACGGTGACAAACTCCACCCTGCGGTGTGTGGGGAAAGGGGAACCAACCTGGGATCTCAGAAACACCCAAAACCTTAATCAGCAAGGAGACAGTTGCTGTCAAGCTCTAAGGATATCCTCCCCATGAAACAAAAAACCTCACCATGGAAGAATGGGTGTTACACTAAAAATGAGAGGGGATGTAGGCTTTGTGCCTTCCCCACATCTGATCTTTGCCACTTCCACCTGCAGCCTGTGGGGACCCTTAAGCTGAAAGCAAGCAAGTATGTTCTCAAGTCCAGAGGAAGGGAGAGTCTTCAAAGTCCCCACACCATTTCTCTTTGCCTGACTGAAAAACAAGAGAGTCCCCTCACTGCTAGGTGACGTGACCAGGTAAGTTTTCTTCTGCAGGTTCAAACCTGAGCCCAAGATTTATGCATTCCCAGGCACTTATAAAAGTGTTTAGCTTAGCTCAGTGCCTATAGCACAGTGGTTATGGTGCCAGTCACATACACCGAAGGTGGTAGGTTCAAACCTGGCCCAGGCCAGCTAACCAACAATAACAACTGCAACAAAAAATAGCCAAGCGTTGTGGCAGGCGCCTGTAGTCCCAACTACTTGGGAGGCTGAGGCAAGACACCATGGCACTCTACCGAGGGCAACATAGTCAAGACTCTGTCTCAGAAAAAAAAAAAAAAAAAAGTGAGGGCGGCGCCTGTGGCTCAGCGAGTAGGGCGCCAGCCCCATATACCGAGGGTGGCGGGTTCAAACCCGGCCCTGGCCAAACTGCATCAAAAAGTAGCCGGGCATTGTGGCTGGTGCCTATAGTCCCAGCAACCCGGGGGGCTGAGGCAAGAGAATCACCTAAGCCCAGGAGCTGGAGGTTGCTGTGAGCTGTGACTCCACAGCACTCTATCCAGGGTGACAAAGTGAGACTCTGTCTCTACAAAAAAAAAAAAAAAGTGGTTAGCTTATCACCTAAAACATTGAAAGAAACTAGCCCTAGCCCTGAACCACATCCCTCAAGCCCTCATAAATGCCATCCCCTGAGCCCCTTGCTGCAGATACAGCCAGTTAAAACGTCCTTCCTCTGGGGCAGCGCCTGTGGCTCAAGGGAGTAGGGCACTGGCCCCATGTGCCAGAGGTGGCGGGTTCAAACCCTGGCCCAGCCAAAAACTGCAAAAACAAACAAACAAACAAAAAAAGTCCTTCCTCGGACTATCCACCAAGGGAAATGAGTTCCCTCAATAAATGCTCTGACCAGATCGTTCTGGCATTCGGCAATTCTTTCCCTAGAATCCCAACCACTCCCATCTTGGGATGCTTTGGGGTACTCCCTCATAGTAAACTCCCCTGCTGTCACTTTTGAGGCAACTCTAGCTGTGAGTTTGGCCAAAACAAAACAGGGAGTGATTCAGAAACCTGGGATAAGACAAGGGAGAACCTCAGGAACAAATGGGTAATAGAAGCTGCTGAGGAGGAAGGAGCCAAGGGGCACCACCTGGAAAGAAAAGGCATCAGTGATGAGGGATGTAGGTGGTGCCTCCTAAGGAAAATACCTGGGGCCCAGCTTACCTTATCCCACAAAGACTGCAACTCTTCCTGCCCCCCTAAATCCCAGAACATGAGGCGAGCCTTTCCCACATCCACTGTGCCAACTGGAAAGAGAGAAAAAAGGGATAATGTACTGTTTTAATCCTTGACACACCAAGTCCCAGCTCCCCTAGAGCAGTGGTTCTCAACCTTCCTAATGCCGTGACCCTTTAATACAGTTCCTGTGGGTTGCGACCCACAGGTTGAGAACCACTGCCCTAGAGAATGGAGCCTGCCAGTCTGGTGCTGCTTTGAGGTGGCATGGTTAGAGGCCCGGCGCCACTGGCAGCTGGGCTGTGAACATCACGGCATCCTCAGGGCCCCAAACCCACAATTTTTTTTTTTTTAAATGAAACTTTATGTCCATACAGATTATGCCAGCAAATGTTCATAGCACCTTTATTTTATAAATGACCAAAACTAGAAAGCAGCCAGATATCCTTTAGTGGGCCAGTGGATAAATCTCCACACAATAAAATATTACTCAGCAATTGAAAGGGATAGACAACACACACACGACCCAAATCAAACCCGCAATTTTGTTTTGTTTTTTTTTTTGAGACAGAGCCTCAAGCTGTCACCCTGGATAGAGTGCCGTGGCATC
>CAUYRH010113207.1:0-10789 GCA_963574655.1 Perodicticus potto | reverse complement strand
AAATTATTAAAAATTATTTTCCTCCACGTTGTTAAAATTATTAAATTATTTTCCTCCACGTTGTATTTTAGAGTACCTCATACTTATTCTAACATTCATCCTTAAACTGTAGATTGTTCTAACTACCTGCAAGGAAATCTCAGTGAGATTAGAAGGAGAAAATGTTATCCCCCTCACAGTGCACAAAAAGCATGTATTTTTTTTTTTTATAAAAAGTAATCTAGCAAAAGTTTTTATAGCAAGATTCTTCTCTGAGACCTAAAATTATTCTCCAAGTTAGCGAATATAGACTGATCTGCTTCCCATTATCATTTGCTGTGCTGATAATAGGAGAATACAGTTTTTGAATTTTTCCTTTTAAAACTTAAGAGAATGACCACAGTCATTAACCCTACAAGTTTTGTCAAAATATTTGGAGTCTCTCTAAAGATTGTCTTTGAGCAGTGTATGTGATGTTTGTTTTATGTGTACTCATGGGGGGAGGGTATGATGAATTAAGTTGCGGATGGATTATTTCCTTTGTTATTACTTATCTTTAAATGTATTTTTTTCTACTTAGATAAATTACAAGTTAAAATAAATATAAATCCTTTGGTTTGCAGTATATCTTCTAGAACTCACTGCTAATTTTTTGGGGGGGGTTAGTTTAGTTTAGTTTGGTTATTACTCTTATAGTTGAAATCTGGGTGAATATAAATCATTATTCTTAAATTTTATGCTTGCATTAAGTTTGTTTTCACTGTAAGGATGGTAGTAGGAATTGTGTTTATGGTTGCTCTTGTTTATAATTCTTACCTTTCTCTGTAATATGTCAGGAAATTGGTCTCTTGATTAACTAGAAGACATTTCTTCAGTTCCATAACCAAAGTATTCTCATACATTTTAAAATTATTTCCCATCCTTTGTAGTTCCTATTCTCTGTATTGAATTATTATTTATATGAAGTAAAACTTCTTCATTCTGTGATTTGCCTTTGTTCCAGCTTCTCAATCTGCTTTTAGTCTTACTCTTTTTAAAATATTATTTACTTCACATTTCGAGCAATTTATGTCAATGCCCAAAGTTTTCCTCATTCCAACGGCTTTCTTTCACTGACCTTCATAGTTATTTAATCATTCAGAATTTTTCTCACACAAAAATATATGCGTTCTATTAAAATTATCTCCGGGGCAATGTCCTGCCTTGATTCTACCTTTTTTAAAAAAAGGAATTTTCAAGTCCATAGAGTTATTCATTTGTTTTTCATTATATAAATTATGTTCTGTGATTGTTTTTTTCCCTATGCTAATCTATGTGGAGGGATTCATTATTTTGTCTAGAATTGGAGTTTTGATTTATAGAACAGTGTAAGCTTCTCTCTCTAAATAGTTTAAGACCTGCCAAAACTTTCAATAAACAATTTTTAAGAAAATATTCTATGGAGAAGAAGAAGAAAGTTGGATCAGGAAAATTTTTTGCAGGTGCAGCATTAACATTGTGTTTATTAGAGCTTCTTCCTGGCTTGCTCCGACACAGAGGAAGTAACTGTCCTGTGACTCTGCTCTCTGTCCCCCTTATGCATTAGCCGGAGCAGCGTGTGGTACTTGGGCAAACAACTCTGATGATGAGCCTGAGAGTTGTTGGTGTTTTTGCGATTTGGTCCTATCAGTGTTTTCTTGTGATTTCTGACATTTACATGTCATCCTCATCTAATTTCCAACAAGAATAAAAATGTGCCCCGTCTTATACTTATGATTTCCCAAGCAGAAATATGAGGTGAAATTTAACACTTTGGGGGGGATTTTAAGTTGAACCCATTGAAATTGGTACTCTAAACCTCTTTGTCATTCAGTTATTCCCATTCGTACAGTTCCAAAGCTAGAATATTTGAATCTTCTTATCTTTTAGACTTAATATCTAAGGCCATCACCAGATTTTGTTATTCTCACTTTATTTTTACCATCTATTGCCTTTTTGTTTGTTTGTTTCATCTCATGTCACCTCTTCCTTGGCTTCCTTCTCAGATCTGTTCCTAAGCAACACCTAGGTCTTATGCGCCTCACTTTTGTTTCAAGCCACTGTTAGAGAAAACAGTTCCTCTCCAGTGTGGACACATTTCACATTGAGAGAGTACCATCCTGAAAGTTGCCACATTTCTCTGGCTTCTGCTATTGAACTTGACAATAATGCAGCACTGGGTACTTCCATGCAACCTCTGAATCCCACGCCTGCTCCTCTCCCCAAACCCTCAAAGTCAGTATCCCTGGGCAGGTCTTTAATCAGTATGCAAAGGAAGAAAGGAGCAGGGGCTCCTCCTCCTCCCTCAGATAGACTACAGTGAGATACCTTCATAGAATTCCCAGAAATGTCTGTAGAATTAGAGCATTCATACTCCACAGGGTTTGCCAGCTCAAAAATGTATCTTTATAATGGCCTTTTCCCCCCTACCTTGTTTCATGCTATTCTCACTCCTTCTCACTGCAGTAACATTCTAAATGAACAGCATGCATGCAAGGAAACCCAAGCTAAGATTATCGGTACTAAGAGCAGCCCCAGAAAGCAGTTATTCAACAAGGATGTCTGGAAGTAGATTCTCTGCTTCTCTGACGAAGAAAAGGACCATATTGTGATGATAAGCAAAGTGATGATTAGCTCCATACAAAGGAGCTAATCAAACCATACAAAAAGTTTATGGTTTTCGAGACTGCTAAGTTGAAGTAACTTAAGTCTCCTAAATTTATTAACTCAACACATGCTAGTAAAGTGAGAGGTTTTTCTGAATGAGTTAAAGAGATACACATTTCTTGCAACCACAAGATTACTATAGAGATAATCAGCTCTAATAGTTAATCTTAACAGTGGTAGAGCTATAAAAAATATTGATTGTATGCTTTGTCCAGATACTTTATGACAGATAGTCTGGCTGTGATAGGAAATTAGTAAGATTTAGAAATCTGTGACTGGGATATTTTAGGAGGTGATTGTGAAAATTTTAAAATCTTATTAATCCTTGAGACAGGGTAGAGGCCTTAACCCTTCTCCTTTGCTAGAGAAGGAAAGCATAATATGATCCATATCTGCTACTTTTCGTTGCCTCCTGGACCAGTAACAGCAGGCAGGTTCCAATGCAGACCAACCAGGGCAGTAGAGTTCCTGTTCGAAGGTAGATCTTATATACGCAAGAATTGGAGTTTTTAGTTAAGACAAACCAGAAGTAAGAAAAATATACCTGAGGGAATAAATCTTGTAGATATTGGACTGATGGGCAGAAAGAGCAACTTTGTAAGGAGGAATGTACAAAAGAATACATCTTTATGACTTATGTTCAACTTCATGCCCAGAATACTGGGAGTCAATCACAGCCCTGTTGGAATGGATTGTTAAACTATAAACATAATGCTGTTCTACTCTCAGAGATGTAAATCCTAACTATCACAGTGGAGTACCGAGGAAGAGTCAGAAGGCTCACAGAAATGATTGGCAATGTGAGAATGGATGTATGATGTAAGGGTGAGGAACAGCTTCTACCCCATGTTGCATGACTTTTTCTGGTGATGGAGCTCTGGAATTTTTGCTTAAGTTAAAATTGGACACAATATGTATGAATAACTTCAAAAGATGCTGCTATGGTTCCTCAGTATTAATGGGAATTATATTCTATTACAATGGCAGAGGCCATGGTATGATATTCAGGATTATGATTACAATTAACAGGAGATCTAAAGTGAATTTCTGTGGGTAAAAGGCTATAGTAAATTAAAGATAGACCCAGAATCTTTGACAATCCCCCTAATGAGAAACAGAGTCCAAACTTCTTCCCTTTGAATGTGGGCAGCCTCTGTGACATCTTTCGCCAGCAAAATGTGGTAGATATCATATTGCGTCAGTTTCTAGAGACAGATCTTAGAGATTGGCAGCTTTTATTCTCTGCCTCAAGAAAGATTTGCCATAAGTGTCTTCTTGGGGCAGTAACGTTAGAGGCAAACACTCTATATGAAATCTGACTCCGCAGGGCACTCTGATGTGAAAAATGCAAACCATGAAGGGAGGCCAAGCCTCAGTAATTGTTTTTGCTTCTCAAAGCCTATTAATCAGCTCTTTTTAAAAAGTAAATTTCAAATTAATGTAAGTGTACACCCAATTAGATACATTGCTTGCATTCATAAGATAAAGTCCAAGTTAGGGCGGTTTCCATTACCCAGGAAGTGTGCCGTACACCCATGCATTGTTCTCTTTGGGTGAGAACTTGCTGAACCCTCTCCCTCTTTCCCCCATCTTAAATTTGACTAAGTTTTTCTCTCACATGAGTAGGTAATTGTTAATGTACTAGTTTCACTTTAACATTGAGCACATGTGATGCTTGTTTTTCCATTCACGGGATACTTTACTTAGGAGACATAGATACAAAGGATACAAAATCTCCATTGTTCTATGGCTGAGTAGTGTTCCATGGTATATGTATATCATAGTTTATTAATCCATTCATTTGATGAAGGGCATTGGAGTTGTTTCCACATCTTCGCAAATTGTGAATCAGGCTGCTATAAACGTTTGAGTGCAAATGTCCTTATGGTGAAATGACGTTTTTCTTTGGGGTATATTCCTAGTAATGGGATTAAGGAATCAAATGGAAGGTCTTATTTTAGTTCTTAAGGACTCTCCATACTTCTTCTACCCATAGTAATAATTATTCCACTGCAGAATAGGCATTCAACATGAGAAAGGGTAAAACATCTTGTTTTCTTAACGTTGGCCAACCTCTCTCTTCTATTATTCCTGTGTTTAAGCAAAACATTTCAAATACAGTGACCATAATAGCAGGGAGATAGGAAAATCATGGGTCAAAAACAAAGGATTCTACTTACCAAAGCTGATCTAATTATTGTCTATTAAAAGTCTAATCTGCTGGTGGCAGAGACTAGCACTGGGCCATAGATATCATTTCTCAAAAAGACCAGCCAACAAGTTGTCCCCAAGTTGAAAGGCATTGAAACCTGCACCAAAAAGGTATGAAAATTTGCCTTTACACAGCTTTGCACATGCTTTATAAGACCCAAGTGAACTTCAGGGCTTTTTCCTCCCCTACAGCATTGCCTTACCAGCACCATAGTCCAATTTATCAGCATTGGTCCCTGTAAAATATTGCATCAGATCCAGAATCCACATTTAAAGTAAATGAAATAAGTAATAATGATATGGTTTGTTAAACATTTAAATTAAACTCTAGATTAGGAAATACTGTGTGTGGTTAGAAAGCTTTCATTCAGGATGAAATACATATATTCCCTATTCCAATATCCACAATTTGATTTTACATCCACTAAATTGAGAGATCTTAGGGCCAAGATCCTGAAGTGAATGTAGTACCAGTCCCTTCCCTATCATTTTAACAACTTAGCCACTTGTGGAATATGTGTTCCTTGTCCATACTAATATAGGCTCTTCTAAGTCTGAGGCCCTGGACCCAGGAGAGGAACATCACCTTCCTTTTGCGGGTTCTTCCTACAAATAGTTGCGTGGTAAAATTTAAGATTTACTGCACTGGGTAGAATTATTGATCCTAATTTTCACAGGGAACCAGGGAGTACCTTCAGAACTCGAGAGATTTTCTAGGGAATTACTTAATGATTTTCTGCCTGATGATAAATAAAAAAAGAGAATTGAAGTAATCCTGGCTCAACAAAGGTAAGGCAACAAAGGACTCACCTCTTTCAGGAACAAAAAGTCTTCAACAGTCCAACAAAGAAGAATCCCAGCCCAACGTAAGCACAGGAAACCTAGAATTAGAGGTGTGGGAGGAATCTCATAAATATTAATTATGTTGAACTTTGCTCTTCTAATGTCAGAGGAACACCTGCACACTATAAATAATACCTCACATTTTTGGAAAATTTGTGATCCATCCCATTGTTCCTGCTACATGGTATAATGGAAACTAAGTACACACTCTAATAATTTTTTTCTATCATGGAGTATTCTGAAAAATTAGCTTAATTGAAGTACTGAGTTACATTTGTCTGTGATAATGCTCTATAAAAATTACATATAATACCAGAAAGAGCAAAATATAATTGCTATCTAATTTTAGTATACTATATTTATAGAGACAAAGTCTGGCATATGTTAATAATTGCCACTACATTCTTGTACTAAAACAAGCTTGGGATAATTTCTACCTTGTTTTTCACTTAATGAATTATTCATTTTATTATTTGCATTTTACCTAAAATAGAATTTCTCTAGTATTTTATTAACAAGGCTTGCTATGCTGCCATTTTTATATTTAAGAAGCTTCTGTTTTTAATATATGTATTTTTACGTTTATCTTATTTTATCAGTCACTATTCTATTTAAAACTACACTATCTTACAATTATAACCATATACTGCCAAAAGCTTGAAAATTGGCTTGGTGCCTGAGCTCAGTGGTTAGGGCGTTGGCCACATGCTCTGGGGCTGGCAGGTTCGAATCTGGCCTGGGCCTGCTAAACAACTACAACAAATTAATAACCTGGCATTATGGTGGGTGCCTATAGTCCCAGCTACTTGGGAGGCTGAGGCAAAAGAACAGCTTAAGCCCCAGAATGTCAGGTTGCTGTGAGCTGTGACATTACGGCACTCTACCCAGGGCCACATAGTGAGACGCTGTCTCAAAAAAGAAAGAAAAAGCTTGAAAATGATTTAAAGATAGCTTAGTCTTTTGTTTCTCCAGAAGCTTATGATTATCTTGTGAAATAATTCCCTTTGTGATTTTATTCCTTTAAGTACACTAATATTCTATTCAATACTAAGGGTATGCACAGCCTGAGGTAAGTTATCCACCACACTACAGGGTGGCCCATAAGGTAGCCGTACATAAGGGAAATGGAAAGTATTAACTAAATGTACCTTTGTTTACAAAATATCAATTACAATTTTTTTCAAAATGTTCTTTACATGTTGGTGACTGTTTTGTAAAATTTTGAAAGAATATGGCAGAGTTAGTGGAATAAGAAATTGCAATGTATAGCACAAAAGTCCAGAAAAAAAATCATACTCTATAAATCATCCACTGACACCTCCATGATATTTTTCTACCCATATAATTTTGGGGACTATTCCTTGATCATCTTTTTTTATAAAAATAATTTGAAATATTTTTATAGTAAAGCTAATTTATTCTGGCAAAAGATGATTTCCCCTTTGCAATCTGCATATTTCTCTTGGTATCTAGGATGGTATTCACTCAGTGAACGCATCCTCTGTGCCTAGACTTAGGTCATATGCCACAAAAGTGGGCACAGTGCCCTTAGAATGAGACAAGAAAGAAAAAAAAATCATAAATGTATGACACAGTGAGCACAAATTCTATGAGAAAGAAATGAAGTGAGAAACATTTTTACTTGTGTCGATATTGTTCCTTGATCCGATCAGTTACTGATACATGATAGGTACTTAACAAATTATTGCTGAATAAATTTGAAAGTTCATAAAAAATGACAATATCTGGAGCTGTTCTACCCTGACTATTAGAAACCATTTCCAAACAGAGAGTTCCAGCAATAACTTAACTATAGGCGGATATCATGATAATTATTTGAATATATGTTATAAAAAAGGAAATTCAATGTACTCCCTATTCACTTTCATCATATGTAGATGGCACTTAAATGCAACTTTTGTGTTTTTCTCAAAATTGACATTGAGCTAAATTATGATGTGAAAATCAAAGTTTAATACAGTGGAAAAGAAGATATTAGACATTGTCAAAGAATGAAAATTACAATATATTCTACACAGAGGTGTTATTTAAGAAGCCCCTCAATTATTTTTGTCAGAAGTGAAAAAGTATACATAGTATATGCATTTGAGCATTTATAGGTCATTTTTAAATTTATCTTATTTGAACCACTTTGTTTTTGCCTTTGAAATACTGATATTTAACTTACACATATTGACTACTGATTTGGACACTCAAAATACAAAATTCTTTTTGTTTAGTACAAACTTGTTAGGCCTGTCTTTATTACCTAAGTTTATCAATATGGATGAATTGATCTTCTTGCCTTCAAAGAGCTTATAGTGACCATAAGGGAAATTTACTAAAGGCATGAAATCTGAGATGACTTAGAGGATTAAAGTAATTAAATCACTGATAACTAGAGATTGAAATTCCCACCCTCACCCCACTGTTTCACAAATGCTTAGCAAAGGAAGGAGTTTGGAATTTTATAAGAATCAAATAAAAGTTAGGGAATGACAGGAACCAGATCATTAATGTTTTAATATTTTATGTCATAAAAATTGAATTAGGGCCATGAGGAGGTAGTCATACTCAGTATTAAGATGGATTGTGGTTTATTCACATTTACATTTGGACAGACTATTCCAGTAGCTTTAAGGAAGATGCACAGTGTATGAATCTCAGAGAAGAGGACTAGTTAGGAAGGTTATGGGTTTGGGAGTATTCAAGAGGTTAGCAATTTAAACATTCTCATTAAATCCTCAGAATAATCTCTTGAAATACAAAATGTTTCCCACATTTTACACATTCAGACATTTATATTCAGAGAGTTTGCATTGCTTTATTGGAGTCAGTTCCCCTAGATATATGTGCATAATTATCAATTTAGCTATCTTTTCCAGGAAGTTATTATGAGAATTCTCCAGCAATGAATACAAATTCCCAAGCAAATCTGATTCCGGATTTTCTACTAGGGCAGATGCTAACTTTCTGCAGCCCTAGAATTGCTGAACTGCTATAATTACATGCAGTTATATGTGCCTTAGGTAACTTAAATTAAAAGTTACAAATTGTGCACTACAAACTTTCTGAGATAACCCATTCTAAGAAATGGCAACACTCTGCAACACTCTGCGTCTTTATAGGAGTATATAATACACTGGATAAATAATAATGCTTAAAGGTCCATTCTTGTTCTTAGCTTACTCCCTTTAAAATAAGCTTTTGCAAGGACGCTTTGTTCCTAAATATGGAAACTTTCTTGTCTGCAGTTCATATAAGAACAGAACATTACATCAGAACTTAAAGAACAAAAGAAGTGATTCAATTTAACACTCAAGCTTTCTAGAGTAAAACATTCTAAAATCGGCCTCTTTTCCTACAACTACTATTTTTTTTTTTCGCAAACTCTTCAAATCACTATTTGATTACACCAGTTCCAAGATCCCTGGTTATATATTCTCATGCCCTCCTCATATGACTATTCAGTAGAAAATTTAGGATGCATTTCAAAGGCAAATGTTAGAAGACCATATTATAGCTCAGTCTTCCTTTTTAGGAAAGAAAAAAAAAACAATCATTCTATATACCCATTCATTTTTAGCAAAGAGAACACATAAAATCTTAGGATATAATAATACATAGCTACTTTATTTAAATACATTTCTATAACATTTTAATTATACATACTATATTGTGGATGTTGGTTATTTATATTTAATGATCTATTTGTTTCAGGCTGTGAATAGTCTTGGAGTCTTTCCTTCTTCAACTATTATATAAATAAGTCACATAACGAATTCAGTTTAAATCACTTTCAGCGAGAGTGATAATCAAATCTATGCCAAGAGTCAGAAAAGATTTAGAAGCTCTGTGAAGATTGGAAATTAGAAACAGAACATATAGATCCTGCTTGGAACATTAACTTTATCTAATTATACTTCTCTTAGAATATAGTCCAATTTCAACCTTCACTTTTTTCAACTTCAAAGAAGACAATTCATTATTCCTTACTCTAGCAATTCTGTGTACAAAAAAAATGAGTTATAAAATTATTTTTCTGTTTGCACCTTAAAGAAAAAAAGATGTATATTTGTTAAATTTTAATTGTTTCACCTCTTAAATTTATTTTATGGAGGAAAACTATTGATCCATGCATATTATTGAAATAGTTAATAATGAAATAAATCAAAGACCAGTAGTTTTTTTTGTTGTTTTTTTTAAGAATGGGTTATAAATGGAATATGAAAAGAGACAGGAAATTACAGGACGTGTTGACCTTTATTGAATACAATGGTTTTCAGCTACTTATATACCTTCAAATACAAATTGTCACATTGTGTTATTTCTGGAACTTTCTTTGACAGACAATCTCAATTTAAAAGAGCTTAATTTTTAAATCTCTGAACAGATTTAAATTATGCATTTACAAATATTGATGGGTAACAGGTTATATTTCTTAAAATAATTAATTGATATTAATTTGTCTTTTGATAGATTTTCACACTATAAAGATATCATGAAAATTCCATTTATATGTTTACAAGGTTTGGAAAATTTTAGTTTAAAGAACTAAATTTTTTGTCTACAAACAGTAAATCATTTAAGATTTGTGGACCATATGGTGAGCAGTGACGCCAACACTAGTTGTCATTGTAGCATAAAAGCAGACATGGACAACATGTAAACAAATAGATAAGATATTTCAATATAACTTTATTTCCAAAAACAGGTGACTGCTCAGATTTGACTCTTTGGTCATAGTTAGCCAATCTTTCTCTTAAACTGCTTTGTAATATATATATTCACTGAAAATGTACTAAAGGGAAAAGAAATATTTTTAGCAAATGAGAAAAGTAAGGATAACTATTATTTACTTGAGTCGAATAAATCTGAATTGACTGAGAAACAAAACCAGTGATTTTCAGATATACTACTTTGTTCTTTTTAACAGAAAATCGCAGATAACACAAAAGTAATACAGAGTGAACAAGAATGTGAGATCAGTTTACGAACTTTGTACATTCAAAATCTTCTTCAATTAACTACTAGCCAGAAAACCATCTTTCATTTTGGAAGTGGCAAAGCT
>CAUYRH010113203.1:0-11706 GCA_963574655.1 Perodicticus potto | reverse complement strand
CTCGGCGATTCGAAGAAGGAATCGACGGACCACAATAGTGGTGGTAAGTTAGGATTTATTTACAGGAAAGAATTATAAGTAGAGGAAGAACTAAACCTCCAGGCAAGAGGACCCAGGAGGGGAGCAAACTCTCTTGCTTCTGGAGGGAAACAGGCAGCTCTTCCTGTTCCCTCTCCGAGGTCTAGCCGAGGTCGGCTTCTGGAAGGGAGCAGGCAGCTCTTCCTGCCCCCTCTCCGAGGTCTAGCCGAGGTCTGGCCAAGGTCGGCTTCTGGAAGGGAGCAGGCAGCTCTTCCTGCTCCCTCTCCGAGGTCTAGCCGAGGTGTAGCCAAGGTCCGCTTCTTAGCTGTTCTCTCTTGGAAGTCCTGCTGAAAATCTGCTCTTGAGCTCTCTGCTTAGGGGTTTATATAGTCTCAGGGACTTGCCTTGTCGGAGCTTCTTAGGGGCTGGTCTTCATTAGTTACAGCCAGCTGTCCAATGAAGACCCGGGCCCCTGAGACTGACATGGTATTGACCAATCAGATTTGCACGTGGAGCAGACAGCAAGGCGCCAGTGTCTTCCGCACAGGTCCGGCCCTTTCGCAAGCTGGTTTCTCTCTCCGCCACAGCATCAGCGCCGCCAGGGCCAAGGCAGCGGTTGTAGAGCTGCTTTGTCCTGCATCACTCATCTCCCAACTCAACTAAAAATCCTACAGAGCCCCTTTGCATGCCTCTGGGTAATACTACATGCTGTGACTGATCCCAGAGTTTCTGTGGCTTAAACATATTCAGAATAAGCAAACAAATATATAAATAAATAAAAACCCAAAATATATTCAGAGTTAGAAATAGCAGTAAAATGAACTCCCAAAATGCCATCAGCCAGCACCAACAATTTTCAACTTTTTACCAATCTTGCTGCTTCTGTCCCCTCAACTACTTGTTAGTATTGTTGGATCATTTAAAAATGAATCTCAGGCGTCATAGTATTTCAGCTGTAAATACTTCAACATATAATCGTAAGAAGTAGGGACATTAAACACACCATCCCACAATGTCATTATCCCACCAACCATGCCCAACAATAATTCCTGTGGTTTTTTTTTTTTTTTTTTTTTTGAGACAGAGTCTTGAGCTGTTGCCCTGGGTAGAGATGGCGTCATAGCTCACAGCAACCTCCAACTCCTAGGCTCAAGCGATCCTCTTGCCTCAGTTTTTCTATTTTAGTAGAGATTGGGTCTTGCTTTTGCCCTGGCTGGTCTCCACTCTTGAGTTCAAGTAATCCACCCACCTTGGCCTCCCCAGAGTGCTAGGATTACAGGCATGAGTCATTGCGCCTGGCTGGGTTTTTTTTTTTTTGTTTTTTTTTTTTAAGTCATTATTTTACTCTGTCACCTCAGGTAGAGCACAGTGATGTCATCCTAGCTCATTGCAACCTCAAACTCCTGGGCTCAAGTATCCTCCTGCCTCAGCCTCCCAAATAGCTGGGTCTACAGATGTATGCCACACTCAGCTAATTTTTTCTATTTTTTAGGAGAGACAGAATCTGGCTTTTGTTCAGGCTGCTTTTGAACTTCTGACCTCAAGATAGAGTGTAAATGTGTCATCATAGTTCATTGTAACCTCAAACTCCTGGGTTTAAGCAATCTTCCTGCCTCTGCCTCCCAGAGTGCTAGGATTACAGGTCTGAGCCACCATGTCAGCAACAATTCTATAGTATAACCTAATGCCTAGTGTTTAAAATTTTCACAGCTGTATAGAAAAAGTCTTTTTATCATTGGTTCATTTGAATCATTATCATTTGGTTATTACCCCACTTAAAAGTCTTTTACTCTGTAACTGTTCCCCATCTTTTCCCCTCTTACCATTTATTGGCTAAGGAAATCAGATCTTGGCCTTTATCTTGTCCCACACTGAGGAAGTGACTAATTACTTCCTTTTCCCTGTGTTTCTTTTATTTTTTCTTTTATTTATTTATTTATTTATTTATTTATTTATTTATTTATTTATTTATTTATTTTTTGAGATAGAGCCTCAAGCTGTCACCCTGGATAGAGTGCTGTAGCATCACAGCTCACAGCAACCTCCAATTCCTGAGCTCAAGCGAGTCTTCTGTCTCTGCCTCCCAAGTAGCTGGGACTACAGGCGCCCGCCACAACGCCCGGCCATTTTTTTTTTTTTGGTTGCAGCCGGTGTTGTTTGGCGGGCCCGGGCTGGATTCGAACCTGCCAGCTCAGGTGTACGTGGCTGGCACCTTAGCCCGTTGAGCCACAGGCGCCGAGCCCCTGTATTTTTTTTAATTTGCCCTTCTGTCCTTTCCTTACGTGCTGAGAGTTGGTAGTTAGACCTAGAGGTTTGATTACATTCTGGAATGTTTTATAGGGAGGGAGTAAGAATACATCCAGGATTGCTTTCCACATTTTATTCTCTCTTTCTTTCTTTTTTTTTTTTTTGAGACAGAGCCTCAAGCTGTCGTCCTGGATAGAGTGCTGTGGCATCACAGCTCACAGCAACCTCCAATTCCTAGGCTCAAGCGAGTCTCCTGCCTCTGCCTCCCAAGTAGCTGGGATACAGGTGCCCACCATAACGCCCGGTCATTTTTTGGTTGCAGCTGTCATTGTTGTTTGGCGGGCCCAGGCGGGCTCAGGTGTACGTGGCTGGCGCCTTAGCCACTTGAGCCACAGGCACTGAGCCACATTTTCTTGTATTTATGCCCTTGTGTAGTTCCTTCCCATAATCATGTAAGAGGATTGACTTGTAAACCAGTAGGACATAGCAAAAATGGTGATATGGGATGTACAAGGCTAAGTTACAATGGACATTGTGGCTTCTTCATCTCTCCCTCTTAGAAGACGCAGTCTGGGAGAAGCCAGATGCCAGGGCAGCTGCAAACTCAGGCAGCCTGGTGGAGGTTTTGTGGTGAAGATCAGAGGCCCCCCTGCTGATAGCCATGTGGCCAAGCCATCTTGGAAGTGAATCCTCCAGCCCCAATCAAGCCCATGGGAACTTAGCTGACACACCTCAATTGCAACCTCGGGAGAGTCCTTGGGCTATCTTCACCACCTACACCACTCCTGAGTTCCAACATAGAGAAACTGTGTGAAATGATAACTATTTACTGTTGTTTGAATTCATTCCATTTTAGAGTAATTTGCTATGCAGCAAGAGATAAAAAATGTACCAGTATATCACATATAGTTTGCTTGACATACTTGTAATAATGCTGAGATTGATCGATGTGTTCTCGTGTCATCAACCTGACACATCCATTATAAACTTCTCCATGAACATTTCACCTAGAGGTGATGCTCACTGATTAGATTTATCACTTAATTGGGGGAGTTGTATACAACTTCTGCTACATTTATTAATTGAGAATCTTCTATAAAGAGCAATGCTCTCTCATCAACTACTTGGACACACTGAAATGCCATTTGTCCATGAAAAGCATGGTAAATACCCCGTTCAGAAAATTCTTAAGGACCAAGGTAGAAATGTTACAAGGAGCTAGTTGACACTGCAAAAATACTTTAAAACTTGGACATTTTATGTAGTTTGAATTAAGAGACACTTTGAAAAATTTAATTTTTATGTTATTACATCCCTCTTCACTGACTGGCCTAATGAAGGAAAAATCACATCAGAATATTTCAAAGGAAAATGACACAGGGGTGGGGCAAGAGACATTTAGGACATAATGCTAAATGGTTAGCCTATCCTGTTTTTCAAAGATGTAACTAGCTGCTTTGATGTCCAGGGTGGATGAGATGTGAGATTCAGAGAAAATGTTGCTGGGTTGCAGTTGCAAGTGGGTGCTCTTTCACTGGGAGAGCCGGGTTAATATGACTACCAGCATATTCTGTTCCACTCAGCTTTAAAGAGTCTTCTGAGCTCAGTGTTTTGCAGAGCAGCAAGCATTACTGCCTATGTCATTCTTACTATAATCACTTTAACATGATTTTATGTAATCACTTCTGGGCCATAAAATGGTGCAATTTCCAACACTATAAGGTCATCTATAATCACAGCTAAAAATATACAAAATAACTGTCCACAATTCAGTCCTCATCCAGATCTAGTTATGAGGATGGAATTTTCCCCTCTCCTCAAATACATCATCTATCACAGATTGTATTTATTGAATAAGTAAATATGTTAAAATATTTTATTTCTGGTGTGGCACCTGTGGCTCAGTGGGTGGGGCTCCAGCCCCATATACTGAGGGTGGTGGGTTGAAACTTGGCCAAACTGCAACAAAAAATAGCGGGTGTTGTGGCCAGTGCCTGTAGTTCCAGCTACTCGGGAGGCTGAGGCAAGAGAATCGCCTAAGCCCAGGAGTTGGAGGTTGCTGTGAGCTGTGTGACGCTATGGCATTCTACCGAGGGCAATAAAGTGAGACTGTCTCTTAAAAAAAAAAAAAAAAGTTAAAAAAAATATTTTATTTCTTAGGATCAGGAATAGTTAAAGTGCCAGGATTTTGCTTTAACTGGTTTCCAGCCATTTCCTCAGGGAAAGCTTTTATGTGCATTAAGATTTTATTTCACATTTTGTGAAAACACAGAGTTTGAGGAAAAGAATCTCTGAGTTCTCACGTTTTAAAATGTGCATCATAGAAATGTATACCCTTAACTGCTGATTAGCTTTGTACCAGTTACCACCTCCTTAACTTAGCTTTTATATTTTTCCTATTCATTCACTTCTACTACATGTACTGGACATTTTCTAGGGCCAAAGCTTTATACTCATAAGATACAAACTATTCAGTTATATTTGTAAAAGAGTAAGAATGTAGTATCCAGTGCTCATTCAATGTGGCCAAGAAGTTTCATTTTATGAGCTTCATTTATTGATACACAGGGACTTTCAGGAGTACTGTCTGGAGAAGAAATCTAGGGCTACACTCAAGGTCAGCGGCATGACTGCCACCATCAAAACGATATTGTCCATGGTTGAGAGAGGGGAGATTGGTGGTAAAATGGCAAATTTCAACCTAACAATTAGGAGAGAATTTAGGAGAAAAGATCCTTATTTCTAAATTTCTTCACAGAGAAAGTAGATATGAATTAGGCCTTGGAAAAGGAGAATTTAGACGACAGAGAATGAACAGGGGAAGGGACATTTCAAGAGGAACTGCGAAGATCAAGGTATGGATGTAAGGAATCCAGCTCTGTCAATGGATGAGGCTGTAGCAAAGTCTGCGTAGATGGCTGCTGCAAGAGACGAGGTTGGAAAGGGCGTACAGGGACTGAAAGAGGAACAAAGTCAGTATCTCATCAGAGGCGGCGCCTGTAGCTCAGTAGGTAGGGCACCAGCCACATGCATTGAGGCGGGTGGGTTCGAACCCAGCCTGGGACAGCTAAGACACCAATCACAACTGCAACAAAATAATAGCTGGGCACTGTGGTAGGCGCCTTAGTCCCAGCTACTTGGGAGGCTGAGGCAAGAGAATCACTGAAGCCCAAGAGTTTGAGGTTGCTGTGAGCTGTGATACCATAGCACTGTACTGAGGGTGATATAGTGAGACTCTGTCTCAAAAAAAAGAAAATCTCATCAGATATCAAAGCGGCTGGGATGGACATCTTTTATGCATCTGTATCAGACCGTAGTGCTTGTAAACCTGAATGACTCTACTTCTCATTGAAAAACACACAAACAATAATTAAAATGTCTCTTTCTTCTCCTATGCACTGTTGGTGGGAGTTTAAATTAGTACCGTCATTATGGAAAACAGGTGTGAGGTTCTCGCAAAGGACTAAAAGTAGAACTACTGTGAGTGATACAATGCAGCAATCCAGCTCCTGGGTATTTAATCCAAAGGAAAGAAATTAAATGTATCAAAGGGATAACCTGGACTCTCATATTTATTGCAGCACTATTCTCAGTAGCAAAGATACGAAATTAACCTACGTGTTCAACAATAGGGGAATGGATAACGAAAATGTGGTGTACGTACACAATGGAACAGTATTTAGCTATTAAAAAAATGAAATCATGTTATTTGCAGTAACATGGACAGGACTGAAAGTCATGATGTTAAGTGATATTTCTAAAGACAAATATCATCTATTCTCACTTATATGTGAGAGCTCAGAAAGTTGATCATTGACCTCATAGATAGAGATAGAGAGCAGAATGATAATTATCAGAAGCTGGGAAGGGTGTGTCTGTGTGGGGGAAGAGGGGAGGTCAGTTTATGGGTACGGACATACAGTTAGATAGAAGGAATGAATTCTAACATTCTATAGTAGCGTAGGGTGACTATAGTTGATAATAATGTATTATATATTTCAAAATAGCTAGAAGAGAGGTCTTGAAATATTCCTAACAAGTGTTTATTTTTCCAGTAGTTGTCACTTTACTTCAGACAGTTTGTAGGAAGACTTACTTTAAACATTTCTTTTGAACACCTGAAGTAGTTTCATTCATGTCTGAAAAGTTTAAATTTAACTCTTCTTGTCTGGTAATATGGGGACCAGTGAAAAGTGTTATTTCAGCTGATTAAAAAAACTTTATTGCGGCTTGGTGCCTGTGGCTCAATGGGCTAAGGCGTCAGCCACGTACACCTGAGCTGGCGGGTTCGAATCCAGCCTGGGCCTGCCAAACAACAATGATGGCTGAAACCAAAAAATGGCCGGGCATTGTGGCGGGCACCTGTAGTCCCAGGTACTTGGGAGGCGGAGGCAAAAGACTCGCTTGAGCCCAGGAATTGGAGGTTGCTGTGAGCTGTGATGCCACGGCACTGTATCCAGGGTGACAGTTTGAGGCTCTGTCTCAAAACAAAAACAAAACAAAACAAAAAAAACTTTATTGTAAAACTTAATTTCTAATTATAATTGTGTCCAGGATAACTATTTTGACTACCATTAATTTAAAAGGGCATTTGTAGGTCCACTGAAAAAGATTCTAAAACATAGAAAATTAAATCTATAAAGCATCTCCACATAGGTTAAAACAAGAAGCCCAGGCATCTATAATAATGTTTGAAAGCCTACTAAAAAGTCATTAATTTTCTCTTATGTACTGTTAACTTTTTAAGTAGCCATCATCTCTAAGAGCACTATGTTTGGGCTTGGCACCTGTGGCTCAAGCGACTAAGGCGCCAGCCACATACACCTGAGCTGGCGGGGTTCAAATCCAGCCTGGGCCCGCCAAACAACAATGATGGCTGCCACCAAAAAATGGCTGGGCTTTGTGGCAGGCACCTAGTCCCAGCTACTTGGGAGGCAGAGGCAGGACAATCGCTTGAGCCCAGGAGTTGGAAGTTGCTGTGAGCTGTGATGCCACGGCTCTCTACCCAGGGCGACAGCTTGAGGCTCTGTCTCAAAAAAAAAAAAAAAAAAACAAACAAACACTGTATTTGGGTTTTCATGTGTTGACCTTGAAATAATGGTGTGTGTAAGAAACTTTCTTGGAGACAGAAAGAGACGTGGTGGTCGACAATGTCACCCCTGACAATAATGACAGAGAAAAGTCACACAGGGTTGGGTGCACAGAGCGCTAGAGACCCCAGCAAAGCAGCTTCAGAGAGCGGCAAGGAGGGAGCGATGTGCAGGGAGTCTGGAGGAGGAGATGATTGGTGAGATTTTGGCAGTGGAAGCCTTGGAGTCTTTTTTTTTTGAGACAGAGCCTCAAGCTGTCACCCTGGATAGAGTGCCGTGGCATCACAGCTCACAGCAACCTCCAATTCCTGGGCTCAAGCGAGTCTCTTGCCTCCGCCTCCCAAGTAGCTGGGACTACAGGCGCTCACCACAACGCCCGGCCATTTTTTTTTTTTTTTTTGGTTGCAGACGTCATTGTTGTTTGGCGGGCCCTGGGCTGGATTCGAACTCGCCAGCTCAGGTGTCCGTGACTGGCGCCTTAGCCCGTTGAGCCACAGGCACCGAGCCAAGCCTTGGATTCTTTGTGGGGAAAAATGTAATCCCAGAGCCAGGTGATTGAATTTTTGGGGTCACTTGGAGAGATGAATTACCCTGAGCCTTAATTTCCTTGTTCCAGTGATTGATCACTGAGGAACAAACCACTGTTTGTGTGGTTTAAACATCGGGGTTTAAAACAACAGGGTTTAAAACAACTACAATTTATTTTGCTCACTTATCTGCAATTTGGGAAGGTCTCTGTGTTAGTTTCCAATTGCTGTGGTAACAAAAATTACCCAAAATTTTGTGGTTTAAAACAACACAAACGTGTTCTTAAATTAGGGTATCATATTGTAAATATCAAGCCACAGTTTTCTTTTGCATATATATATACCTTAAAATATATAAGATATATCTTCTATATTAAGATAAATATATATCTTAAATATTTATATCATATATATCATATATTATATATATACTATATATTATATATTAAAAAGATAATAAGATATCTATATATCCTAAAAAGATATATATACATCATATATACATATACAAATCTTTTAATGCTCATGCTTATTGGTCTACTTCACTCTTTTTGATGGGTGGATGATCTTCCAACATGTGAGGTATCAGAGTATATTTTACCAAATAAGAAAAACTTTATTTGGGTGGAAGGGGGCTTCCATCACAGTCCACTGAGTACATGGGTAAAGGACCTGCCCCTCAACTCATCCTCATGCTAGGTCAGTGAAAGACCCCACTGGAAACACGCCTTGATGGTTTCTCCCTGGATTGCATACACGTGTTTGTGCTGGAAACTGCTGGAATCTGCAGTAGAAAGAGGCCGAAAGTCCAAAAACCTGGAATCACATCTAAATCTGTCACTTAGTGTGGAACTAGGTGCCTTTCTTCCTTCTTAGGACTGAAGATTTCTCCTCTGCAAAACAGCGAAGTGGATTAGGTTCCTGATTGCTTCTGCCCATCTCTACTTGGACTTTTTGGTTGACCATGTGCTTTTTTATTTTTTTGGCCAGGGCTGGGTTTGAACCCGCCACCTCCAGCGTATGGGGCCGGTGCCCTACTCACTGAGCCACAGGCGCCGCCCTTGTTGACCGTGTGTTAGGCATCACATCAGGGGCTTTCCAGGGTGTCCTTATATCAACTGTGTTAGGAATATAATAATAACATATCATATGTCATATCAAATAACATACCAGAAGGCAAGATGAGAGACTGGCATCGTTAGGATGGGACTGAGCAAGAGCGAGAGTTGGGGGTGCCGACCTCTGGGCAGCGTGGTCTAGGCTGAGAGCCCGGGTTCACCAGCACTTGGCAGGGTGAGGTTGAGTTTCACATGTATTCTTTCAGTTGCCCTTCTCCATGTACATGAGAAAGCTACTTTTATTCGCATTTTAAAGGTGATAAAACGGAAGTTTAGGTAAGTGGTTTGTAAAAGATCATGTAGATAGGAAATGATATCAGAAGGAGTTCATTTCTTGGTTAGCAACAATCAAAATTGAGGAAGGCTCAATTCTGGTGATCATTTTGAGAATTCACATTGTATTATTTATTTATTTATTTTTTTTGAGACAAGGCCTCAAACTGTCACCCTGGGTAGAGTGCTGTGGCATCACAGCTCACAGCAACCTCCAATTCCTGGGCTTAAGCGAGTCTCCTGCTTCTGCCTCCCAAGTAGCTGGGACTACAGGCACCCACCACAATGCCAGGCCATTTTTTTTTTGGTTGCAGCCACCATTGTTGTTTGGCAGGCCCGGGCTGGATTCGAACCCGCCGGCTCAGGTGCACGTGGCTGGCGCCTTAGCCCGTTGAGCCCATATTGTATTATTTAAAGTTGTGCAAATTTCCCAATTGCTACAGATACAGAAAAGTGCCCTGAAAACCATGAATGAGAAGCGTACATTGTGAAGACAATATTTTAGGAATCAATATACCACATTTGCCTAGACTCTTTCATATTGCCTTCTAAAAATTCAGA
Source organism: Perodicticus potto (assembly GCA_963574655.1). Taxonomy (NCBI): domain Eukaryota; kingdom Metazoa; phylum Chordata; class Mammalia; order Primates; family Lorisidae; genus Perodicticus; species Perodicticus potto. The sequence continues at coordinate 1,872 of CAUYRH010113203.1, read as the reverse complement.
TGAAATTTTATTTCATAACCATTTTATTTCCTCTTTTCACCTTTTAATAACAGATACTTAGGAAATTGGCAAGAAAAGTATTCTTTAAAATGAGCAATGGACTCTGTCAAGCGGCCAGTATCTGTCAAGCAAATCAGAAGAAAAGAATATTTGCCAATACTGTGAATATCTAGTTTTAGTTCCGTTTGTGAGCAGTTGACAGCCTTATCTTTCCAACTCCCAACCTCCCAAGTCCATGAGGGATCATCTTGCTCCATGGGCAGTAAAGGTCAATACAAAGCACACTATTTAAATGAACTCTCTAGTCTAGTAAAACTCAGTGTTTCTATTATAAGACTTTAATACTTGGTTCTCACCTTAATTTCATTCCCATAGTTGTATTTTCAAAAAAATAATTTCAACAGCCAAGTGCGGTGGCTCACTCGTGTTCAGTTACTTGGGAGGCTGAGGCAGGAGGAGTCCTGGGCTGTAGTAATATGCCAGGTGTCCCCACTAAGTTTGGCATCAATATCGTGACCTCCTGAGTGGGGGCCCAGGTTGCCTAAAGAAGGGTGAATCAGCTCTGGGCAGAAGTGAAACAGGTCAAAACTCCCTTGCTATGTGTACTAGGATTGTACCTGTGAATAGCCACTGCTCTCCAACCTGGGCCACAAAGTGAGACCCTGCGTCTCTGGTTTAAAAAAGAAAAAACAAACAAATAAATAAATCAAGAGAAAGCTTTGACATGTATAAAGCACACAGGAATTGCTTATGAGACTTTCTTAGCCCCTCCTGGGCATTAGAACGTGAGTCTTGTTTAGAAAACAGGCACGGGACCTCTCAGGACCTATTCCATCTATGTATAAACACCGTGGCTACTTGGAATTGGTTTATGATCTCATTTTTAAACTTGTACTTTTGTTCAGACCAGTTCTGGTTTCAATTACATACTTGGCTCAGCTCTCCAAAACAGCTTCCCACCACACCTCCCTCTCTTGGTAACAGTTCTGCGGCCTCCTTTTCCCTTCCCCTTAATCACTGGACATTTTAGAGATATTTCCCTTGCTCTGGGCTTCACACTGGTTTTTTCACTATATATATCTTATAAAGTGCTCTTTTTCATTTCCAAGTATGTTTTTTCTACCTGTATGCTTTCCTTATGCCAGAAAGAAAAAAAAATTGTCACTCTTTGTCCCTTCAAATGAAGAGAAAATTTGTGGTTTGCCCAAATGATTCTTAGTTTTAGGACCTTACTAGGTTCTTTTTATATACAAGGCCAGTTCAGTTTGCGGGCAGAAGAAGGAAGGGTAAGTAGTCTCTGGACTGTTTCTCTTTTTTTGAGACAGGGTCTTGCTCTGTCATGCTGGAGTGCATTGATACGATCATAGCTAACTGCAGCCTCAAACTCCTGGCTCAAGTGATCCTCTGGTGGTTCATGACTTTAATCCCAGCACTTCAGGAGGTCAACTCAGAATTGTTGCCTGAGGCTAGCAGTTTGAGACCAGCCTTGACAACTTAGTGAGACTCCATCTCTACAAAAAAATTAAAAAAAATTAAAATTAGTGAGACTCCATCTCTACAAAAAAATTAAAAAAAAATTAACCAAGTGTGATGGCACGTGCCTGTTATCCTAGCTACTTGGAGGCTGAGGCACCTGACTTGGACTGATTATCTGATAGGAACTTTTCATTTGCACATCCAGTGAGGTATTGTCCAGAAGACCACCAGGATGGCTTACGAGTAGAAAAGAGCGGCTCGGCGCCTGTGGCTCAACGGGCTAAGGCGCCAGCCATGTACACCTGAGCTGGTGGGTTCGAATCCAGCCCGGCCCGCCAAACAACAGTGACAGCTGCAACCAAAAAATGGCCGGGGCATTGTGGCGGGCTCCTGTAG
>CAUYRH010113199.1:0-23681 GCA_963574655.1 Perodicticus potto | reverse complement strand
GCTTATATATTTCTTGAAAGGGTTCTAAACCTTCATTATTAATTTTCAGCATACCCTCTACCATCATGCTAAAACAATTCTTATGTCAGCTTCATTCCCGTTTTTAAAAAATTGACAGCACCTCATTGGTTCTAAAAGGTTGGGGGTTTGTTTATTCAGGGCAAAGCTAAATGTTTAGATCTACAAAATAGAGCTGTAAATCTTCAGAGAGCAGTTTTTTTCTAGGAGATTTCAGCCCTAGACCATCACATTTCCATCAGTGAGATACTTTAGAGAAGATAAAAGAAAAGCAATCTGTGACTGAGAACAACTTTGACCTGGGCAAGAAGTCATATTTCATGACAGGTAACTCGGAAGATTTGAATTTGAAGACACAATAATGTAAAAACAACTGAATAGTTAGGCAGTTTGGATACAAGGCACTTTATATTAATATTTTCAGATTTGTCAAAGCCACTATTGGTATAATTCTCTTTGACTTTAACTGAAGTTGCACACATAAATCAAGCAGTGTATAAAAATTTGATGATGGACGGTGCCTGTGGCTCAGCGAGTAGGCACCAGCCCCATATACTGAGGGTGGCGAGTTCAAACCCGGTCCCTGCCAAACTGCATCAAAAAATAGCCCAGCGTTGTGATGGGCGCCTGTAGTCCCAGCTACTCGGGAGGCTGAGGCAAGAGAATCACCTAAGCCCAGGATTGGGAGGTTGCTGTGAGTTGTGATTCCACAACACTCTACCAAGGGTGATAAAGTGAAGACTCTTGTCTCTAAACAAACAAAAAAATTTGATGATGGACTGTAATAGCCATCATAGCTCTTCTGCCAATTGAATAAAATATATTTGATTTGGGGTAGCAACTGTGGCTCAAAGGAGTAGGGCACTGGCCCCATATACCAGAGGTGGTGGGTTCAAACCCAGCCCCGGCCAAAAAAAAAAAAAAAAAAATACACTTGATTGTGTTCAACTAAGAACTAAGAAAATCACGTACAGAAGAAGAGACTAATTAAAATTTTCTATAGCAGTGTTCCTTTAATTACTAACAATTGATATACATAATAGAGTGAATAAAGGACATGGGAGTATTTTGGACAATGAGACATAGGAATAGATAGAATATTTTTTGAGAATTCCCCAATACTTGTAAAAATTCTCACAATTTGGGTACAGTCTAAGTCATAAATATATTAGCAATATTAGCATAAAGCAATTCGCATAATTTTTCTTTGTTACATGTCCTTTGTCTTCTAGTATAAATGATGCCGAGTTTAATTTGCTATCCAGGGTATTTTCAAAATACAAATTCTTAGGTTACAATTCATCCATTCTGAATTAGAACTTCCAGGGCTAAAGAAAACAATATAGTTTTTATTCATAGAAAAATGGTTTTCTAGCAGACTCTGATAATCAGCTTGGTTTGAGCTGGCTCTTCTGACTGTCCCTTCTCCTCTCCTCTTTTTCTACCCCAAAATTCTCCATTTAGACTGATGATTTCCATTGTCTGGTCCCCCTGGCCCCCTCTACTCCACTACTGGCACTTTTCCCAGCTCCTAGGCTTTCTTTCAGGGTGGGGCTCCCACCTCTTCATCCTCACTCTCACTCTCCTCTTCTCACTTTTCTTTGCCAATTTGAGTTTTACAAGCTGCCTCATAAAAATCACTCAGGCTTCCTACGCTACTATGTAGACTTTGTAACTTGAGGGTAACTAGAGGCAAAAACAGTGAGGCCAAAAAGAACTATTCGTACTGTATCACATCATACCTTTGTTTAATTCTTAATAAACTGTTCACTTCTTTTATTAAAAAAAACTATTCCCAAATAAATAAAAACACGCGCTGTGAATCCCCCCCCCATCTGTGTACTCAGCAGGTGTTTGTGGGTCTAACACAGCGTCTGCGGCATCACGTTGCATTGTGGGGATTCAACGATGAACAAGATGTACATACTTTCTGCCCTTATGGGAACTCTATTCTACTGGGAAAGACAAAAATAATAAGCAAATAAGTGATTTCAGATAGTGATAAATTTGAAGAAATATGAAGCAAGGTAAGACACTCATCTCAGTAAAACTAACGCAGCCAAAAATTGAGGAAAGCTTGACCGAATTATGGTAAATCAACCTAAGGAAATATTAAATATTATTCAGTCATTTAAAGTTGTAAATATTAAAACGTTGCTGCTAAACATGAAAAGCCACTTACGAGGCAATATGCAGTAAAACGTGCTAAGAAATGTTTTAAGGTAAGAAAATACGTCATTAAGTCTCCGCAAAACATGTGGAGAAGAGAACAACTCTAGATGAAAATTCAGTTTTTGAGATAATATAATATTTGTATTAACAGTTATAATTGTTAGGTTGGATTAATTTATTAAAGAGCGTGAAATGTGAAAAAAAAATTTATTTGATATCCTGCTAAGCAAGAATTCTGCTACTTGGTGTGTCCAAGCACTGCGGCACCTGATTTTCGTAAAAGTAAACTTGAGGCTTTGAAATACACTTTGAGTCATTGCAGAAATATTTTATTTCAGTCTAGTTTCTGTGCTAAGTATATTTTATTGTGGTATAATATTTCATCATCAGTGGTACATATGTGGAATTGAGTGGGGTAGTAATTTATTAACCGGAATATTTGAGTAACCAGAACACATCATTTCCTGATACCCCAGATAAGGGAGTTATTTATAAGCAAAAATAAATTAAAAAATGAAACCTTCAAACTGCTTTTTGTTACCTTTCAGTTTTGTAAAGGATGTTGGTTACTAAATTAGAATCCTGCAAAGGTATCTTGAGAGACGCAGAAATCTGTCTCTTCCTTTCACTTCCAAATAATAGTTACTCAGAGCCTGCTTTTTTCCTGAAATTGGGTATTGGGACTTGGCAAATACATTTTTCATTTTTTTGTCTTATGTCAGTTCATTCAAAACCTATCGTATTTGTGCAAGACCAATAATTATAAGATGCATTGCCAAATTAGATACAGCTTTGGGGGAGAAAAAAATGGTATTAAATATGTCTATTAAAATTTTTAGTCACATCCAAGTTAAGAAAATTAAAGTGTAAAATATGCCTTAGATCAAAAACATATAATACATATTCTAAAGAGTGTCCAAAAATTTACTTGCAGATGATTCAACGATAATAAAATTACAGCGTGGATTCTGGGCTGGTCCTGGGAAGGGTGTGGCAGACAGGAGGGCCCCTAAACGGGGTCCATGATCAGTCCACTCTGGTCTAGACTTTTCATCCACATGTTAAAATCACACAGACACGAAGGAGAATAGCAAACTTGACACTACCAAATATTGATTTAATTTAAAGAGTACAAGGGGATTCCCTTTTTGTGGGCAGGGCTTTTATTTCAATTTGTTAAATGTGTTTGCAAAAATAAAACATTAGTAATGCTGTGGTGGCCTCCCAAATATTTCTGGGGAGTTTTTGAGTCCATGGGATTGAACGAGTGTGAGTGGTCCGGCAGGCACAGCGACGTACTGTCCGGCCGACTGCAGGGGCCACGGCTCCAGTAAGAGTTGCACATTCTTGACCATCTCTGCGTCTGAATTTCTCCCTTTCTGAAGTAGGTCCAGAGGCAACACTATACTGATAACGGAGCATTTGAGATTCTTCCTTATGTTCCTGCTCTATGAAAACTAGTTACTTTAGGTGATTGTGTCTCATTAACTACTCGGGTTCCCCCCAAAATGCATATAGAGCTTTAGAGCTCTTGTTGGAAGTAAAATCAATCCTTCCCCTAAAGTGTACAAATTTCAGGTAACATGGATGCGTGCAGCAGGTCAAGGTACGTTTGACCAGGAATGTTACCTTCCATTCAACTCCGAAAAGTAATGCCTAGATAACATCAATTGTGTGCACATTATTTTCGCATCCTCTGTGTGGTTTAATTCTAGTTTTCTCTAAGCCATCTGATTAACAGAGAGTTAGCCACTCTGGGCTACCTTCTTGAAATTCCCTGTGCAAACCCTCTGTGTACTTTCTTGATTCCTCTGCAACAAATCTGTATCACAGGACACTATCTTATCCTTTCTCATGTCATCGGAACTGACTTGGGTAAACGTTAACCAACGTGGATTATAGAGTGAACATACAGCACAGAAAACAGGAGTTCTCAAAACCACAAATCATACTGAGTTCAGGGAGAATCTTGGACCCTGTAGGAGACATTGTAAGAAACAACACTTTAAAATTGAAGAAGCGGCAATAGTTACCTCTATGTATCTTGAACCAAAAGGTTCTTATTGCATGAAATGTTAGTGCAAAAGAGGAAAATTGTTGAGCTGAACATCATTTTTACTGGAATAAATTTTCATGTGGAAAGCCAATTTATTTTTGAGTATGTGACCTTGCCACATCTAAAACCCTCATTGATAGTACTTTTGAATTTGATCTCTTGGCACGTCAAGGATTCGTTTACTACTCTTTTAAAATAAGATCTCTACCTAATTCTGGAAGCAATCATCTCAAATTCAGTATTTAAATTACTCTTTTGAATGACTACTGAAATTAATCTAATATCAAGTTTATATACCTTTATAATTTTTTTATTTTGACAACACAGTTTCATAAGCTGTGATTAGTTCAGGGATTTTGTGGGCGGAATGTTCAAGATAAGCAGGTTGAAAGTTTTTTGACTTATCAAAGCCACGTTTTGAGAAGCGAGGAAATGCAGCTTTCTTGACTGGCATCCCCATAATTATTTGCACAGTTTTCTGAACTGTTTGACAAGTTCTCATTTGTCTTTAAAATAAAAGGACTATAGGGGAACAACCTCAGCCCTGAAAGAGATCTTAAAAATCTTTCATGAACAAACAGTGTTTCAGCCAGAGGGGAAGAATTGACACTTTGGGGATTTTTAGATCATATCATCATGCTACTACTCCAAATCCAATGAAATTTTGGCTCTAAGGGACATTTTGACATCATTCTTACATTCCCTGAATTAACATTGAAATATTTATGCAATTTTTCAGTCTAGAAGAACTGTAAGACTTCCCTGAATGAGAGGTTAAGCAAAGGTTATGATGTTACAAATTAGAACTAAATAGGACACTGATACAGAGAAACTATAAGCCTGTTAGTTAGACTAATAATGAATCAAGTCGATGAGACAAAAGGTCCCTCAAGGTGAGGTTTGCTAGAGTCTGAATATAAATGGCTATATTATTAATGCAGCCATTCATGAAAATGCTGTAATACTAGTTTGTGCACAGAAAGGATAGAAAATGAATCAGTGTGAAAGTGTGCATATCAGAAAATTACTCATACCTCTCCACTGATAGTTTAATAAAGGAGTAAACAAGTTTGCCTAATGTATAGTGTATTTCTCCATATTTTTTCACATTGAATAAGAGTTTGCATTTTAAAAAAAAAATTTCAATGGAGTAATCATATTAGTTTATTTTAAGGGGAAGCATTAAAAAGTTTAACAATTCCAAAACCTATTAGGAGCATTAAATTGTAACATATCTATTTTAATTAACTTTTCTTCTCACTGTTTTGGTGCATTTTAACCTATATACATGGAGACGGTGACTGGAATAATGTGAAAACCACAATGATGTATTTTTTTTCCCTGCATCCAAAGTTTTTGCCCTTTCTTTTAAGTGTAAGTGGACTGTTTTCTCAGCCTATATTTTTTAAAACACTTTGGAGGTATACGGAATAACATTTAAACAACTTTATTAAATTTAAATCTGTCTTCATTAGTTTCTTTCATGTTCATATTTAAATTAACTTTTTGTGCAATTAATCTTTGTAGAAATGACATATAATGATCAAAGATGTTGGAAATTAAAGGGCTTCTACTAAGTTTGAAGCCAAAAGGGAGAAAAAGAACTGGTAATTGAAATGACCACTTCACCTTAAGTGTATTAAGTGAAATGATTTCACATGAAGCTTAAAATAAAAACAAACCTGCTTTGACCTGAAATTTGGTTATCTTTCTCTGCAATGCTATAAGAAGTCATACTGTGCTGAGAATGATATTGTTGCAGTAACATTTAATTCTGTTTATTGAAACTCAAAGTTTAAAAATTGAATTAGATTCACATTGTTCTGCTTTAGCAAACTTTATCTGGAATATAATGCCAATAAAATTTCTACAAATGCTCATTTATACTTTCTGATGTTTTAGTAAATAAGCCTGGACACACATTAATTTTAATGTAGTACATATCAAATTGTTTGTCTCAGTATTCCAAAACAAAAGAATTTGGGTCTCTCTAGGCCTGGTGAGATGGTGCATGTGAATTAACAGCGTAACTGAGCTAAGCTTCGTATACACCATCCATCCTGTGTCAGGCTCTGTGTCAAGTTACGAGAAGACAGTGCTGGGCTAAGCAGATGAGCTTTTTGCCCTCATGGAGTACACTATCTAAAATTATTACTGGGAATTTGATTAGCAATAAATAATTTGTTGTGAAGCTAGTCAAAATGTTGGGAATGCTTTACAATCTTAATTATTTAAAATTTTGTCTCTCTAAAGTTCTGCTCAAAGACTTTGGTAACAAATCAGATTCTCCATGCTAAGAAACAAAATTTCCCATTAAAAATTAGTGCCATGCACATACAGCTGACAATCAAATTTCCAATGCTTTCACAGTAACCATTTTCACACATTGAATTAAAATTGATGAAGAATTTTCTTAGAAAAATATGCTTTAACCATTTTGGAATTGTTCCTAAACTTTAAGGGAATTGTCCAGATTGCTCACCATGCTCTGGTTTGGTTTCGCCTTGCGTGTTCTCAGGGGCTTTGCTGAATGGGCCTTGGGCCTTATTAGTCACCACAGTGGCACTCTCAGATCTCTGATGTAGAGACGCGATTTCTCTTTCCTCACATCCCTTCATGCTCTGGCTTCCTCACACTGGCTTCTGACTGATGTGCTCTCTGTATACTCTGTATAATCCAATCTAAAGGGACACTTCAGTGCTCATCCTTCACTTCCCAGCTTCAGGGTTTGAGGTGATTGACTACCTTTGACTCCTTGAAAATCACTTCTCATTTTCTCCCATTTTCCTGCTCTTCCTTCTGTTTTCTTTGATTCCTGTTTATTTCTTTTCCTCACCCATGAATTGTAAATTTTTTCCCCAGAAAAAACCACTTCTGATCCACTTGTATTCCCAACCCGCACGTTCTCCTGAGTATTGCTCATTTGTACCTATGAAATCAAACACAATCGAAAATTATGGAGGACTCCTAAATCTGGATTCCTCCTGTTCCTGGCTCTAAACCTGTATTCCCCGCTGCTTTCTGGGGAAATATGAATCCTGTGGAGGTTCTTAGGGAGACCTGAAGCCTGTGCTGAACCTTCTGACACTCAGAACTGTCACATGTCACTTCTGACACCACTTGTCAGGGCCCAGGACTGGCCAGGTCTCGGCCTGGCTTAACTAGGTTCCGGACACGGACCGCTAAGTTACCTTGCTCAGGTGCAGTTTCTCTTAGGTGCCTGAGGGCTGTCTACTGTAGCAGGAGAGAGAGAGAGAGAGAGAGAGAGAGAGAGAGAGAGAGTGAGAGTGAGAGAGAGAGAGAGAGTGAGAGTCTTAGAGAGAGTAAAGCAGTCTTCTTAGAAAGATAGATCTTAGTCTTTGGCAGAGCTTGGTGATCTTCAGCAGAGAGACGCCGTGCTGGTGTTCTGCAGGCAGGAGAGGAGACAGAGTCAGAGTCAGAGGTCCGTGATAGAATGCGCATGCCCCGACTGCCTGCTCCTCCAGCCTAATATAAGGTTGATCTCGTGCTTTTCAACACCACAGGTGTAGAGACTGCCCATTCACCACTGCTCTCATCTCGCGAGCTCTCGTGCTTGTTAGGAGAGCTACCTCCCTCCCCACGGCCCTCCCACCCAGGTGTCCATTATTGAGCTATCCAGGTATTTCTCATAACTCTCGCTCCTCCTAGCCATAGGCTACACGGGCTGCCACACAGAACCACAGCCAGACGTGCACATAGATAGTTGAAACTTGTTTCTCTTCTGTCCCATCAATCTTCCCCACAGGAAATGTATTAAACTGCACCAGATTCTTCCCTCTTTACAACTTCGCAGGCCTGGGTCAGTCGTCACAAGGTCCAGCAGAACTGCCTCTGTTCCTGCCGTTTCCTCCCCGGCTCCGCTAAGTCAGTCAGTCCCTCTCCTTCCTTCCCGCCTTTTCCAAACGTCCCTTGTGCCATGTGCTAGTTTGCTGGACCATAAAAAGGTGCCACACACGTGGTGGCTTAAGCCACAGAACGTATTGTCTGGAGGCTGGAAGTTCGAAGTCAAGGTTTTGGCTGGGTGGTTCCCTCTAAGGCTCGTGGCAGCCCCATCTTCTCTGTGTTTCTTCCCGTCATCTTCCCTTGACTGTCAATCTGTCTCTGTGTCCAAGTGTCCCATTTTACAAGTCATGTTGAATTACAGTCACCATCATGACCTCAGTTTCTCCGTTTTATGTGATTACTTTTCTCAAGACCTTTTATCCAAATACTGTCATATTGTGACATTCTGAGGTCCTGGGAGTTTGGATCCCAACATATCATTTTTCTCTCTTTTTCTGCAGGACAGAGTTCAAGCCTTAGGAAGCTCCTACTGTGTACAGCTCAGGCACTGGTTCTAGGTACCAAAGGTATTAGGTGGCAGGAGACAGCTGTAGCTCATAGAACTTAAAATCTAGGGGCAGGAGATACATTATTTTTAAATATAAATAAAATAATTTAAGCTGGTGCTAAGTGCTATGGTTTAAGTAAAACAGTCTAAGTATCTTTTGGGGGGCCTTTGTATTAACTTTTCACCACTTCTTTTCATTCTGTACTTTATCTGTTGGCTCTGTGCGTTACCTTTACAGCTCGGTAACAGCAGTTAGAACTTTACACTATAGATTACCAAATTACCTATGTTCATGTCTGTCCCTATAATCTGTGAGCTCTGTGGGGACAAATGTCTGCTTCCCCAGCACACAGCATAAAACCCAGCTTAGTGGACTTAATGGGTTTTCAGTAAGTGTTCATTGAATAGTTTTCTGCCTTAGGTTTAAGTCTTTTATCCACCGCGAGTTAGTTTTTGTGAGTAGTGAGAGGCAGGGATCCTGTTTCAGGCTTTTACATGTGGCTTTTCAATTTTCCCAGCACCATTTATTGAACAGAGATTCTTTTCCTCAGTGTATGTTTTTATCTACTTTGGTGCCTGTGTCTCAACGACTAGGGCGCTGGCCCCATATACCAGGGGTGGTGGGTTCAAACCTGACCCTGGCCAAAAACAGCAAAAACAAACAAACAAATCATATGGAATATGTGGATGATTTCATCTCTGAGTTCTCTGTTCTGATCCATAGGTCTGTGCATCTATTTTTGTGCCAGTACCGTGGTGTTTTGGTTACTATAGCCTCATAGTATCGCTCGAAGTTTGGTAAAGTGATGCCTTTCACTTGGTTCTTATTATATAAGGTTGTCTTGGCTATTCAGCATCTTTTCTGGTTCCATATAAAGCATAGGACTAGTTTTTATAAATTTTCAAAAAATGGAGTTGGTATTTGAATGGGAATTGTATTGAATCTGTAAATCAGTTTGGGTAGTATAGCTATTTTAACAATATCGATTCTGCCAATCTATTACCAAGGCACTTTTTAAAAATCTGTGTACTATGCCCTCTGCAACTTCTTTCTTCAGTGTTCACAATTCTGCCAATGGAGGTCTTTCACCTCCTTTGTTACATATATTCATAGGCATTTTATCTTCTTTGTTGCTACTGTGAAAGGTCTTATGTCTTTTATCTGATTCTCAGATAATTCTCTTGACAATTGTTAGCATATATGAAAGCTACTGATTTGAGTGCATTTATTTTGTAGCCTGAGACTTAAATGAATTTCTTTTTCAATTTCAGGAGCCTCTTGGTTGAATCTTTGGTGTTTTCTAGATATAAGATTATGTCACCAGCAAAGAGCAATAATTTGACCTCTTCTTTTTCCGTTTGGATACCCTTGATTCCCTTCTCTTGCCTCATTGCTCTAACTAGGACTTCCAGAACTATGATAAACAGAAATGGAGAGAGTGGGCAGCCTTGTCTGGTTCCACTTCTGAGCAGGGATGCTTTCAATTTTTCCCCATTCAATACAATATTGCTTTATAATTTTGAGGTACATCGCATCTATACCTATTTTGTTAAGTGTTTTTTATCATCATTGGAAAAACCCTATAGATCTAAGCCTAGGCAAACAATTCATGTAGAAAAACCCAAAGTAATCATAGCAATAACAAAAATAAATAAATGAGACCTGATCAAATTAAAAAGTCTCTGCACAGCCAAGGACACAATCAAGAAAGCAGATAGACAACCCACAGAATTGGAGAAAATATTCACATGCTATACATTTGATAAAGGACTGATAAATAGAATCTACAAAGACCTCAAACAAATCAGCAAGAAACAACCAAACAGCCCCCTTAAAAAGTGGGCAAAAGGTGTGAACAGAAACTTTTCGAATGAAGATAAACTAATGACCAACAAACTCATGAAAAAATGATCACAGTCTTTAATCTTTAGGGAAATGCAAGTAAAAACCACAATGAGGTATCACCTAACCTCAGTGAGAATGCCTCATATTAAGAAATCCCAAACAATGAGATAAAAAGTCTTAAAATACTGGAATGGATGGGGAAGGGAATTATACACTGTTAGTGTGACTGCAAACTAGTGCCCACTTCTATGGGGAATTGTATGGAGATACCTGAAAGAATTAGAGTAGATCTACAATTTGATCCAGCAATCCCACAGGTGGGTATATACCCAAAGGAAAAAGGTCATTTTATAAAAAAGATACTCGCACTCAAATGTTTATAGCAGCACAATTTCCAATTGCGAAAATGTGCAAACCACCAAATTGCCCACTATGAATGGATTAATAAAATGTAGTATATGCATATTATGGAGTTCTACTTAGCCATTAAAAAAAATGGAGATCTAGTATTTTTTTGTGACAACCTGTACAAAAACAATGTATATAAACAACAACAAAAAAATCTGCCTATGTATTTGCTTAAAGTTTACTCTTGGCAAATGATCTGTTAATCAATGATATTTCCAAGTAGTCTTTGTTTCTCTCTAGTAAGAGAAATCATTTTTTTTTTTTTAAGAGAAATCATTTTTTAAAGCAGGGTCAGCTTTGGTCCCACTTCACTCTGTCCTTATCTGACCTCTTTTTGGTGACTGTTAGAACACAATTAGCCTAGAAAAAAAGCAACTAAAGGAACCTCCATGCAAGGGTTAAGCTAAGCAGGACAGCCCCTAAGGGCAGATACACCAGCGCCATGGCGATGTCTATGGCAGCTCTGATGTCACAGAATCTCTCCGTGCCGGTGTTTGCCTGGTCTCTCTGGAGGTGATAGTGTGTGCCTTCCCTGCTCACAGGATTACTGAGTGATAGACGAGATGGTGCTTGCAAGAGTGAAAAGTATCTTGTAAACGTTGACAGTAATTCAAACTAGGACAAAAAGATTGATACGTAATGAGCAAGTTTGAAGACAGAGTTCAATTTGAAATTCTGCCCTGAGAGACTGTGTCTGTTGGCACTGAGGTTGTACATTTTAAGAAAGAAGGGCAGGGATTAAGCTGTGAGTGTGCCCACCTTCTGCCAACTTTGTTTCTGAATATTTTTTTGATACACCATCAGGGAAGGGGTAGCTTGAAATAAAAGTGGGGATGTAACATGGAAATTGGGGGCACTACATTGGGCAGAGAAAGTTAATACAGTGGAGAGAAAGGAGAAATGAGAATGGTGACAGAGAAGAATGAATGAAAAGTGTATAAAAATCCCTGGGGTTTTATAAGGCAGTGGTGTCTGAGGTGGCTGTGGTTTACAAAAAAATGAATGTTAGGGAATGGAATTTGACTGTTTTCCAAAGTTAAAAATTGGTTCACCTTTAAATTTTTTTTACAGTATGAAATCAATATTGGATTTCTTTTTAAATTATTTGACAGCTAGTCTTTGCTTCCTTGAATTCTGCTCTGTGGATAACTATACAACTTGGGGGTGGCATTTTATTTTTATGTTAAGAATAAATAGGCCAATAAAAAATAAATCTTTTCCTAAGAATCTAAATGTAGAAAGTTTGGCACTTTAATGTTTCAATTTTAACTCACCTACATTACTGAGCTCTAAGAGCTGGTTGCCAAAGTTTTGGATAAAAATTGAAGTAAAACAGGAAATACTGCTATTGGGGTTCTAAGAGTAAACTAGTATTTCTATCATTACTACTGAATGAGAGGTACCGGGTAGAGAAATACTGAGATCGAAATTCAGGGCTTTGGGAGAAACATCCTGCTTCTAGATCGTGGGTTGTTATTTCGTAGATCGCTTCTCCAGCACTCTCACTGGAGTTGCCAAATTTCTACGGATTTAGGATTCAAGGCAGAAAAGGAATCCAATCTGTTTTAATTATTAGCCTAAATGGTATGTCTGGCTGTGCCTTTGTGAAGAGAAGGTTCATTTGTGCTGAGTGGCCCCTATGCAGGTCAGCCGGGGTTCACTGGCTGTGTGCACAGGACCCATCTCTAGTGTATAGAAGTCCTCCAATCTTATTTTCCAGGTGAAAATCAATTGTGGGCTATGATTTTTAAGAAGCAGTGTCCACGCTGGGCTGGGAATGTGGATATGTCCGTGAAGATGGTACAAAGCACCGATGTGTCTCATGGAAAAACTGCCATGTGGGGAAGACTTGTGCCATTGAATCTCTCTTCTCGTAGACTTTCAGGGGACCCCAAGTTTCCAACATTACTGCCTTTTTCTGTATTATTAATAGTTGGGAGCACTGATAAGTTGCATGTTGTTGGAGCAGCAACGTGTTTTGACATTTTTGGCAGGGTTGCCTCAATCTGAATTAGTTTATCAAATGACCTTGCATAAGTCAGGGCCCTCCAGAAATGAGGAAGCCAAGTGTCTGAGAAAGAGCAGGTGGGCAGAAGGGTTAGGGGATGTGAGGAATAGCAAAGCTGAATCAGGGAAAGAACGTCTGCGGGAGGGTAGTCAGGGGGCCTAGGGAAAGAAAATAGGAGCTCTTTCAAAATTCGATCAAGCACAATCCTTTCAGTAATTCTTCGCATTTGTAAACTATATCTGAAACTAGTTTCTGATACTTTCGTGGAATGAATGGTAAAACAAAACCTTTATTATCTGTTGTATTCCTACCGAGTTCATTTTATTCATACAGAAATGCAATGATAAGCTTTGGGATTCCTACTGAAAAAAGCATTTCAGGATGCCTGGGAAAAAGAACCAAGTGTTTTATTTAATTTGGTCTGAGGTCCACGTGTGATCCCGTAGATAGATCAAGTCTAAGAACCTGGTGGGCATCAAATGGGCTCTGCGTGGTCCTATTTAGAAAGAAGCCTCCAACCTGAGTTTTCACAAATTCCATAAAACATAGTTTCACACCAAATTTGATACAGGCACATATGACAAAATCTTCCCATTGCCATTTGAATAAAGAATGGACAAGTTTCCTTTGAGTTTCTCTGTTACTACTAAAAGTAGGGAAAGTGCAACCTGTGCCAACATCTGCTTCGAGGCTGGACTGGGCCATTTGGACTTACAAAGAATCGGGTGAAATACTCCATTTTCTTTAAGGTAGATACCAGTGAAGTTTATATATACAAAAGAGAGTGCCTCACTAATTTCCAAATTGAAAATGACTTCAACCTTGTGTACAGGGCTGTTATCATGGGCTAAGGGGGTTGGGAGGAAGTGGGAGGATGATCAGATGGGTCAGATGTCACTGTGAGTCGTGTATTTTCAAGGGAGCCGTGTTCCTGAGGCCGAGAGCCCCGTTGTGTACAGACTTTGACTGACACGAGAGTGTGGAGGGCGTCCCCAGGGATCTTGGCTTGCTGGCCGAGTGCTGGAGAGCCCAGCCTGGTCCACACTCAGCCCAACAAGCCGGCAAGTCCGTGCTGACGTCGAGAGGTTGGTGTGGCTGCTCTTGTCCAGCTCACTCTCAAGCATCGCCTGAACGTGCATGTTGTTAAGACTGTGTACGAGAGCACTAATTTAAAATTTTCGATTTTTATCTTAAGAAAGGGGTGTCTATTTTAAATTCACGCAAAGTCATTATCCGGGATAGTGGCAGCCCTGAGTGAATGGGAATATTTTACTCTTCTTCACACACTTCTGTTTTACTTTTTTAAAAAATATATTTTAAGTTAATATTTTTGACATTAAACAATTTACAAAAGTAAAATACGATAATATATCATAATCTTGCTACCCATTGAATGCATTTTTCTGAAAATCCTGAAATGAGGTGTTGTGATACAGGTCTGCCATGCGGAGAAACGACTGAACAGCGTGCTTGAGAATGCTGGCTTTCCCCAGCTTGTGTGTGTCAGCAGTGCTTGAATCTGGGCTCCTGAAAGAAGGGGACATGATGACAGTGCCCCTTTGATTCCAGACTCTGACTTAAGCCATTCAGAGTTGAGTGTCAAAGTGGATGCAAAGCCTGTGGCTGCGTCGTGCAGGGGCAGCTGCCTGGGAAGTGACAGAGGTCTCCAAGGCACGCCAGCCGCAGGAGAGGGACATCTGTTGTAATGGCTAAGGTTTCTCCAATTACATCGTGGTTAAATAGTCAGTCATTCAGCAAGTTGTAATTTAGCATTCACCAGATACCACGGGAAGAAGAACTTGCTGGCCTTGCTCCAGGTCTTCTTCCTCGGCTCAGCCTGTGCATTTCCCAGTATTGTTGGTAACAGCTTTTCCTTCAAGATGGCCAGATGAGCACGCCGTCCATCCAGCCAGCTGCCTGCCGCCCACAGCCCAGTCGTCTCTACTTCCAATGCTAGACCCAAGTCACGGGAATATAAAATGAAGGAATCTGCATTCAGTGTGGCGCTTGAACGGAGTCTTAAGATATTTTCATGCTGTAATTAGGCTTTTCAATCTATTGCGAACCTGTTCGTTTGCTTTTGGGAATATGAATTTCCAAAATTTGGGGGCCAATTTAGGTTAGTCTGTATCTATGATTTGATTCAAATATTTGTGATTTTAACTACCTCCTATAAATATGTATGTGTATTATGAAAAATTGTATATAACAGAGAAAAGGGAAAAAAGATCTGATAGGTCATTTTTATGATATAAGACCAGTTCAAAATTGAATGTGTCTCTCTCCAGACTCTCCCTCATGCAAATCTATAAGACATGTATTTTCCAAAAATGAGATATGAAATATATGCTGATCTGTAGCCTGTTTTTATGCTTAAGGAAACACGGTGTCATAGCAATAAATACGTGTCTGATCTCTACAGAATCTCTGCATCTCTACAACAGTCTATTTTTGTCTTTGTAACATCTTTAATGCCTACATTTGTCCACAACTGAAGTCGACTCTTTAGATTAGCAGAACTCAGTGGTCCTCGCACTTTGCTGGCTGTTGGAAATTCATCATCCTGCTTCATATATACATATATACAAAGGGCTAAGTTTTATTTGTTGTTCCTCAGGTTAAACTCTCTGTAACCTCTAAGATGAAATGCTCTAAAATTCTACTTTATGTGCTAAGCATATGCAATAAAGTGTTTACATTAAAATGTTTATTTATTTTATTTTTTAAGTAGTACAACTCAAAGACTTGTCTTTTCTTTCTGAATTTCACCAGTTTGATTGCATAAGCAACTGGGGGCTGTGTCTACCATCCCAGTGGGCATACTCTCCCCTGACAGTCCGCAGCTTGGCAACCACACCTCTCACATTCAAAGCAGTGGCAGCCCCAGAGTCCCAGGCCCTTTCTGCCTGGCAGGCTTGTGCTGAGTAGTGTTCTGTAAGCTTCGGGTGTCTGGGGCTCACAGTTTCTTTTAAGTCAGTAACTAGTACAACTCTAAATAGCCATTCTCTTGCTTCTATAATAAGGTGCTTTCATGTTAAATGAGGATGCATTTCACTTCCCAGAAGCAGTAATGCCACCTGCTCCCAAGGCGCTTGTGGTAGGGAGTGAGGAGAAAAGGCAGAGCGCAGTTTTTCTTTGATCACAGGGCGCGGTTCTTATTGAGAGGGTAGACAATCACAGTGTGGAATTTACCTTTACTTGTACTGGGATTGGCAGAAACCTTACGTAAATAGGCAGGTATCTTGAATCCAGCTTCTGAAGCTTCGGGTAAATGACTAGCCCATGTCATGTTGTTACAAAGCGATCAGTCATTGAAGCTCTGCATGGGGGGCTCCACTCTGCCAACTGACTTGGTCTATTTTCTAGAGGTTCCTGGTCTTGGAAAGATTTGAAGTAACACACACACCTGCTCACACATTATGTGAAGAATATAATTTAAGCCACAAATTTAGTATGTTAGGCGCTATACTAGACACCTTGCATTTATGATCTGATTTAACCCTGCAATCTGCAATGGATTCATATTACACTTAGGAAAATAATTCAAACTCCATGGCAGACCCTGCAAAGCCTTAGATGGTCCGGATACCACCTACCTACCTCAAGGGCCTAAATTTCCACCATCCTCCCATTTGCCTCCCCAATGGTTACTCATTTGTTCTAAGTATTTGTAAGTTTCAGGCAAAGCTTCCTTTCTATTTCACATTTACTGACGTGTTCCTTGAAATTACCTGTGAAGTAAGTACTATCATCAGGCCTGTGTTATACATGGGAAAAATTAGGTATTTTCATGAGATAAAAGCATTTATTAAATTTTCTGAGATCTATTTTACATGAAGTATAATATGCAATGAAATCTATCTATTTCTATTATTGGTGAGCTAGACTCAGAACCATTGCTTGGGTTAATATAGTTTGGAAAGCCACATAAACTGATGCCCTTCAGTGCCTTTTCTGAAATCAAGGATGCCAAGGATATTTAAAATTTCACTATTTTTTATGATAAACGCTTATTTAAAAAAACTTGCAAAATTGAAAAACGTCTAAGATTTAAAAAGAATTCGAACCAGGTAAATCCTATGCTGTGCTGAATATATTTGTACACAGTTTATTATTTTGTATAATTGGCATCATAATATATGCCCACTTGTTATTTACTCATTGACATCTTTTCGTGTCATTAAATATTCTTCTCTACATCATTTTAATCGCTGCAGAGTACGCCCTTCTGTGCGGGTTTCATATTTGTCTAGGGTAGCACATATTTTTGGACATGTCACTGTTTCCCGAAGCTGTACTATTTTAAATATGCTTAAATAAGCATATCTAAAAGATAGAAAACCTTTTTTTGTTTTTTGGTTGCAGTTTTGGCTGGGGCTGGGTTTGAACCCACCAACCTCCGTATATGGGGATGGTGCCCTACCCACTGAGCCACAGGCACCGCCCCAAGATAGAAAATCTTTACAGACCTCTGTGTTTATTTCCTACCAATGAATAGGTGGGATCCAAAATCATGCCCATTTTTACAACTTTTGATCCTGGCTGTTAGAAGATTCCACTGTAATGCTTGGCCATGCTTTCTGATGATCATTTTTTTTCTTCTTTTTTTTGTCAACAGAGAAAGAATTTTGGAGACACGGCACAAAACATAGGTAGAAGTAGAAATTATTGAAAGCGTGAATCCATAGTCTTGTTAGCAGCATCGAGCTAACTGCCTAGTGAGCTAGATTAATAAGAACTGTCACCATTCCTCAAGTGCTAGTATTCGCCAAGCACCATGCCAAGTGGGTCACACGCATTGTATCACATTCGATCCTCATATCAGCCCCTGAGGCAAAGTTATTCCCTTGTATTAATGAGATATTGAGGCTTCTATAGGCTGGCTGACCTATGACAATCAACAGTGCTTTATCAGGATTCAAACTCAGTTATGCTTGGCTAGAGTGTATATCCTCATACTCAGCATAGACATTATTCTCGTCTGTTTCCAGTGGACATGAGCAGTGTAGACCGGTGACAGTGTTGGGTGCTGGTTAAACTTGTGAGTGTCGGAAAGGGTGCATTGGGCACTGGGATACTGCAGCCTACACCAATGTCATTTTGTCAAGGGAAACCTGGCTCCCTGTATGTTAGTTCAAATCTTCAAAACCAGAAGTTACAATCCATCAACTACATTGCTTACTACTTAATTCTGTTGTATTGAACTTTGTGTTTACACAGAATGTTTCAGGTTTAAAGTCAATAAGCAAAAGACAGGCTGTGTACGGATGCTGAGTTTTCATCTCATAGACATGGAATGCTTTGAGGGCCAAGAAGAGGCGCTTAGGCTTGTACATATGTTCTGTAAGTTTTCTCTGAGGTGATGATTAGAATGTGTCACTTAATGCATGGCGTATTGCTTCCAGCTGGTTTGATAGTAGGGGATAACTGGCAATGGAAATGAATTCTTATCATAGTTGGTCTCATTATGAAGGCTGATAAGTGCGTGGGGCTGGGAAACCTATCATGGTTTTCTACATCTTTATCCACCCCTCTATTGCCACTCCTATCTCTGAAAGATAAACGAGATTCTTTGGAGAATGACTAATGCTGTTTAGCCTGAATGATGAAATTTTGAGTTTGAACACAGGGGAGGAAATATCCACCTCTAAGTGCACACCTTTATGAGGGCCGTTTAGACTGAGTGCAAACTTGGCCTGCAACAGACCTTTTACCCAAACAACATATAATGGCTCCTTATCTGCTGCTACTTGATATGCTTTAAAAATATAAACCAGGCACAGAAAATGAAAAATTGCGTGACTCAAATTGGTTTTAGACACACCTTCCCCAGCAGATAATCTGCACTTATTTAGTTTAAACTTGTTAGATGGTAGCTTGAAGTGTAGTATTAGTTTTGAGCATCTGCCAGTCACTAAGTGCTTTAGAGACCCATGTTTTACCAGGCTTTGAAACCTGCTTTTTACTCCACTAATTATTTGATATCATTTGATGGCAGCAGCCTCAGAAAGAAAAATATTTATAACTGTGAAAGAGTTTCATAGACACAGTTTAACTCGAGTGGTATGTGGCGAAAACATGCTCTCAGGCAAACTGCTCTCTCTGTGTGTTCCTTGTCCTGTGGTGCTTTCATAAATAACAAATATTCTGATTTTGGTTCATTCTTTAGGAATGGATTGCGTGTATCTTGCATGAAGTTGAAAGGTGAGTTGCTATGTGACTATCTTAACACTCCCAGCCTAATTTTTCCCTCTAGCAGTGATTGTGACTCTATGTTCTCTTATATATAATAACCCCTTTTTCAGGATTAGTAGAATCCATTTACCTGAGTGGAGAAAGCCTGTAACGAGCTTGAGGGCTCCTGTCTTTCCCATGGCATCAGCGGGTGCCTGTCAGCTTTTGTCCAGCAGCTACTCAGCTCAGGTGGCCGTAAGGCTTAGAAGCTCTTCTGGGACCAGCTTTATAAAAGGCCCTCAACACAGTAAAATTTGTAAAAATAAGGTCTCTGCTTCCTTATCTCTCCTCTTAATCTTTATACATAGTACTGGGCTTGCCTATTTGCAGATAGAGGAATTATACGTCACATATTATATATGGAATTATATATTTACATATCTTATATGATTATATTGTTATCTTTTTGATTTTTCTGGTTACACATGTCCTGGTTGTAGGAATTTCAATTACCTTTATTTCAATACCTTCCCCTGATATTCTAATTTGTTTAAGAACTTGAGAGGCCTTTTAGTTAGGGGGTGGGTAGGTAAAATTTTGCTTGTAAATATCAAGACAGTAAAACCAAAGGCAGTTAGAGCAGTGGTTCTCAACCTGGGGTCATGACCCACAGGAATTGTATTAAGGGGCCACGGCATTAGGAATGTTGAGAACCGCTGAGTTCGAGTGACCGTTCCTGCAGATACAGACTGTATAGAAAATGGTCTCATAGAGTGTGGGGAATAATGGATTCTCCTGCTGCTCAGGACTGGGGACAGGACTGTAGCTTCTGGGAATTCATATTTCCAAATCCAGCCACCTCTGGCCATTCCAAGGTGTCTATAAATATTGCATTAACAGCCAGACAATATGATAAGCCGTCATATTTCCTGTGGAGCCCAGGTCTGCAGACTCGACTCCCAATTTCCTTTTAATAGATCCAGCATCTTCAGGGCTCTTTTCTGCCAGAGGACTTCTACCAATCCCCTCTGGTCTGTGTCCTGGTTTCCTTCACTTCGGAATCTGGGATCAGCCTCTCTTCTCCCTGCAGGCTTTGGGTTCCTTGTGCAAACGGACTCACTGCCATCTCTGTGTCTCTGGCGTATCTTCCTTTCCCTCATAAAGAAAAGTCTAATGTACTCCAGAGACACTCACTTTTGGCACAAGGCAAAAGTCTGATAGTTTTTAAGTGCCTGTTCAATAAGAATGAGTAATCTCTCCTTTTATAGTTGCCTTATTATAGAAGGAACAGGATGCTTCAGCAGGATGGGTGGGAAGGTGTATCTCTTTGCAAAATCATAGTAGAAAGTACAGAATATAAAAACTCACGTGCATTATAAAGACACACGTGAGAAGGGATCTTACCATTTCTTCAGACCTGCGTCCAGTCCCTGCTTCGTGCCCCTTCCTCCTGTCAGTATCATTTCCCCTCCACTTTCATTTTCTCCTTTACACTCACGTACCGTGTTCCCTCTCAGTGGGCCCTGGGCGAGCAGTCTCCGAGGAATAGCTGTCGTCTTTTGTGCATTTCTGCAATTGGATCTTAAAAACCGGAGGCAGAACCTGTGTCTGCAGCTGCCACCTAAGAGGCCAGGAGCAGGGGCTCCCTCCTACTCCTTCACTGCTTGTGTTCTTATCACCTTTCCTGCACCAGGAATGACTGAATCCCAACTCGTTAAAAGTGAGTACGATGGCAATGTTCATGTATTCAGGACGGAGGAGGGCCGTCGTGAGCACCAGTGTGCTGAGAGGCCTGGCCAAGGTTAACGGAGAGCTTTTCCAGGACTGCTAGGGACTCAGTGGCTCTGATGTGGGAACCACCTCTTTATTTGCAGGACGCAGATGAGAACCAAATCCCCATTGATTCTGTTGTAGTGCTTACACGCAGATAAATTTTAGTAAGTGGATGATTGAAAACAGTCATTCTTAAAGTGTAGTATTTTGATCAAGATCTTGGGGATTACACGGGAGATTTTTAGAAACAGAAAACCGTGGGACCCCAGCCAGACCTCCTGAATCAGTCTCTGCTTTTTACAAATTCCAGGTGCTTCCCACGCACTCTGAGCGCTCTAAACATCCTCCACATGTGTCTTCTGACACTTCGGCCCCTCGCGCCTAGTTGCTGACCCTCCTTTACGCCTGATACTTGGGGATTGGTTTGCAAGTGCTCCATCTTCAACAGAAATGCTTTCTGCATGTCTTTTAAGCACAGCGCATTCATTTTTGTCTGAGGATTCATAAGGATAAAAGGAGGAAAAGTGAAATGTGATATGACTCAAATAACATGAAAGAAAATTATTGCTGCTTGTACTATGTTTCATTCTGCAATTCAATATGTTACTTAAAAGGTCAAAGAATATATCTAATACATTCCCTAATGTTGTCAGGAATGATAATGAAACCGGCAGAAACCAATTCGAACACTGTCTGGTGCCATTTAATCAAAGAACCTTAGATAAGGTAACACTCTGTGTAACGGACAGGCAAAACATTTCATATTAAAAATTCATTATCTGCTCAAATTAACTAAACGTCTTCATTCATGCTTTTTAGCATCACTTTAACGTTTTTGCTTCCTGTAGTTATTTCTCTCAGAAAGGTAAAGTTCGATTTCTTTTAACCTCAACTCAAGGGGATCGATTTTGAAGTTGTTTACCAAAGAATGTCCCATATGGTACTGTGGCTCATAGACAAGTAATATTCGTCAATCGCATTCAGAAAAACTTCCTGTAAAACAAGCTGATGTATTATAGAATAAGATTTCTAAGAGGAAATTTGAATTTAGAATTAGGGTTAGTTATGAAATAGTGTTTTCAACCCAACCAATATTTCACCTTCTTACTCTGGTACAAGTTAAATGCACGAAGCCTGCCGTCTGAAAGTTTGTACTTGAATACAAAACTTTTGTGGACATATAGACTGAAAGACTGTGTCTCTTAAAGTATTGCCGTATCCCCTCTCTGAAAAAAAAAGGACACCACTTACAGCGAATTAATCTTCTAGGGTCAGAATGTGTATATTTATAGATATTTTAAAAGTAGATCTCTTTCCTAAAGGGATTCATTTTATTTTCAGAATGCAAAGCTGAAAATCAATTTCCAGAACTATAGTTTGGTTGTGATTTAGACATATCTTCATGGAATTTGGATAAATTCTTACTCTTATTGCTTGTAGTAGCTTGATGATTTCATGGGACTTCACTGCACGATAGCTACTGACCTGTCATTATCTGATTTCCCAGTGATGTGGTACATTATGAAGGTGAATTTTATGTGGCTGCTGAGTAAAGGTTTGGGGAGTCCTTGCATTTGGTCTTTACAGTGGCATTCAAGTAATTTGGATCTTGAAAAAATTCATTTACTACTTGATTAATATGTTTGGTTATACTATGTTCCAGACATTGCTATAATTAGAAAATACCAGGTCAAACTGATACCCTACCTTTTTTTTTAGGACCTTATCATGATACATTATCCCAACTGCTTTCCAGAAATGTTGTTTCAGTGAACTCTCCTACCATCAGAAGAGAAGGGACCTCTCACTCTCAATATTATCACTGGTGAGGGTTTGAAAAATAAAAACATCCTAGCTTATTATTACTTATATTTCAGTCAAATATTTTAATTATTTTTTTTCACATTTTATATTTCTTCTTTTGTGTATTATTTACTCAGGCTCTTTGGCTTACTTTGAAGTAATAGTGTGTATTGCTATAAAATTATCTTTCGCTTTTATTATCATAATTATTTGTATTACTTGATTTTAACTTACTAATTATAATTTTAATCATATGAATTTTGACATTCATATATTATTATATATAATATTCGATTAAACTTTTGCCTTACTTTATTGAACCACTGTTTTTGTTTCTTGTTTTCTCACCCTGTAATAAAGGGAACTATACATGCCAAGTAGTTTGCCACCAGGTAGAACCTAAATGCTGTTTATTTAGTCAAATCCTTTCTTTCTGTCTTTAGCTGAAAGGCAGCAAATTTACCTGGCTCCGCGTCCCACTTTCTAGCAGGCATGTTTCCCGCTGTGGTCTGCCAAATGGAGGGAGGGTGCTTCTCTGACCCTGCCGCCTCCCCTTCCAGCCTCACACGCTGACCCTTGCTGTGTCCACCCCCCATTGTTTGGAAGATCCCCGGGGTGGAGTGAGCGTAGCAATGCGTCTTTCCTATCTATGCTTCCTTCACTTTATATGTGGGGATTTCAGTCTCTGAATCAATACATAAAGTGTGATTTTCTTGGGGTTTCTACTCGGAGAGGGAGAATTCATGCAGGACATCTGGCACCCTAGCCAGCTCAGCGGAGCCGGTGGACCTGTCGCCTCCTCCTTGGTGGTGTTGGTGCTGCGGCAGCTAGCTGAAGAGCCAGCGGGCTGGATGACAGGCAAGGAGGGGGACCTACAACGCCCACCAGAGGCTCCAGTAGCCAAAAAGGCTGGACAACTGCTGAGGAGAAACCTGTGCCTTGGTGTCTCCTTCACTTTACACTTGGGACTAAATGTGGAACCCCCATTTCCTATGCCTAGGTCAGTTTCTTGTGAATTTCCTAGGTCTGAATTCCATGGATGGACTGTGTCCATTCATTGATACACTCATTC
>CAUYRH010113197.1:0-17061 GCA_963574655.1 Perodicticus potto | reverse complement strand
CTGGCGGGTTCGAATCCAGCCCGGGCCCGCAAACAACAGTGACGGCTGCAACCAAAAAATGGCCGGGCGTTGTGGCGGGTGCCTGTAGTCCCAGCTACTTGGGAGGCAGAGGCAGGAGACTTGCTTGAGCCCAGGAATTGGAGGTTGCTGTGAGCTGTGATGCTATGGCACTCTATCCAAAATGACAGCTTGAGGCTCTGTCTCAAAAAAAAAAAAAAAAATTCCCTCTCTCCCTTTATCCTTCATCTGATTGGCTATCAATTTACTAAATTTCCCTAATTCTATTTCCATGGTAACTTATACTCAGTATCATTCCTGCTATTATTTCAGTTCAAACTCTCTACTTCTTGCCTGGACTATTATAGTAGTCTTTGAATTGGCCCTACCTCTCCTCCTACTCACTGTCACCTTTTGCCCCAAACAAACTGAGGATAACTTCCTACCCATTCTTCAGGGTCCACTTTGCCCCTGGTAATATGGTCTCACCATCCTGTAGGTACTCCCAGCACTTTGACTCTTTGAATTCTGATAAGTAGCTTGGGTGGTGAGACTCTGTTCTCCTATCTTCCATTTCCTATTACAAGTAGTTAGTGCCTTGCACATACTACTCATTCAATAAGCCTTTAACAGAATGGATTGAGAGCAAGGCTAAAATGGGCTCTCTGCTCCAGTTAGAAAAAGCATTCACCAACTGACATGCAGTGTGCTATGTCATGCCTCCACTTTCCAGTGCCATACTCTGGTACTGCCAAAAAGGGCAAGGCTAATATTACTTTTTTTTTTTTTTGAGACAGAGCCTCAAGCTGTCACCCTGGAGAGAGTGCTGTGGCATCATAGCTCACAGCAACCTCCAATTCCTGGCTCAAGCGAGTCTCCTGCCTCCGCCTCCCAAGTAGCTGGGACTACAGGCGGGCCACAACGCCCGGCCATTTTTTGATTGCAGCTGTCATTGTTGTTTGGCAGGCCAGGCTGGATTCGAACCCAGCAACTCAGGTGTACGTGGCTGGCGCCTTATCCCGTTGAGCCACAGGTGCCGAGCCCTAATATTACTTTTTAAACTATAAAGGATATAGACCTTTCTTGAACATTTCAGAAAATCAAAGCAGATTGGGAGTGACAAATTAGAGCCCTTAGAATTGTGAGAAGTACTTTACAGCCTATAATAGACCAGTTGCCTGTGATAGATTAAAAAAAAAAAACCCCACAAAGAGGCATACCTACTAATTAGAGAGGCAAAGAGGTGTTTGTGTGACCTTGTTCACATGGATAGAAGCAGCAGTTTCCTTACTACCTAATTCAAGAATCCTCTAAAAATTGGAGTTCATTTACTCTGACTTAAAAAGTAGGCATTTGATGAGGATTATCACTGGAGGGTTGTGTACTTAACAGGGGAAGGTTTCCTTTAGAAGGCCTTAAATATGTTGCTACCAGCATACCTTAATCTGTAGTCTTCTTGTGGGGTAGCAGAGAAATTTGGGTTCTGAAATCTCCAACTATTTCAAAGTAGCAGAGGCTTGGGATCCCTGGACCAAGCTGGCTTTATCACAGGAAGAAGGAGATACTATTTCACACATGAAGAGTACTTTAAGTCCATTTCTTATGTTCTCCTTATGACAGCCCTATGAAATGCACTGGGCAGACAGTCTTCATTCCATATATGGAAAAATCAAGTCACAGGGCCAGTCAGAAGTAGAACCAGAGTCTTCTGACTCCTTAACACGTGTTCTCTCCACCACACCATGCTCCTGAGTTCTAAAAGAGAGAGAAACTGCTTATTTATTTATTTATTTATTTATTTATTTATTTATTTATTTTTATTGAGACAGAGTTTCACTTTCTTGCCCTCAGTAGAGTGCCATGGCATCAAAGCTCACAGCAACCTCCAATTCTTGGGTTTAAGAGATTCTTTTGCCTCAGCCTCCCAAGTAGCTGGGACTACAGGCTCCCACCACAACGTCTACCTATTTTTTTGTTTGTTTTCAGCAGGCCGGGACTGGGTTCAAACCCACCAGCCCTGGTGTATGTGTCCAGTGCCCTATCCACTGAGCTATGGACACCTCCTGAGAAATGGCTTATTTAATAGTAGCCCCTCCCACTTAAGTTGAAACTGATTGGCCTGACGCATTCAGCCATTGGTTGAATCTGTGCTCCTCTGCTTTTTATCCATACAGCCATGGGGGTGTTGATGTCTAAGCGGCAGACAGTGGAGCAGGTACAGAAGGTGAGCCTGGCTGTATCTGCCTTCAAGGATGGGCTGCGGGACAGGCCTTCCATTCGACGCACAGGCGAGCTGCCAGGGTCCCGCCGTGGCACAGTAGAGGGCTCTGTCCAGGAGGTACAGGAAGAGAAAGAAGCAGAGGCAGACTCCCCAGTGGTCCAGGAAGAGAGCAGTGTCAACCGTGCAGCCTGGGAGCGGCTCAGAGATGGGCGTGGAGTGGAACCTGAGGAGTTTGACAGGAGCAGTCGTTTCACACCACCTGCCTTCATCCGCCCCACCCGGAAGCTGGATGATGACAAGCCTCCAGAAATCCGCCTAGAGCCCAGGGAGCCTGTGAGTGTCCAGTTAGGGCAGGATCCACAAGTCTTAGTCCATCTGAGGATCAGGCAGTAGGACAAGAGAGGCCTGGGTGTAGTTAAGATGATACTCAAATTTGGAGCTGAGTCCAAAACAATCTTTGAATTTCTTCCACAAGAGTAAAAATGTTTTGTTACATCCTGGATCCATCTCAGTGAAACCCGTGGGGCAATGGGTGATAAGGAATAACACCATGGCTGGTCTTCTGCCAACCTTCCTGCCCATGGGTTCTCAATTACAGATAGTACTACTCCCTGTAGGAAGCGTTGGGAGGGGAGAGTTTGGGGGTCACAATGACTAGAGATTGCTACTGGTATTTGGTGCCAAGAAAACCAGGGATGCTAAATGTCCTGCAGTAACTGGCACAATCTCTCAGATAGATTGTTTTTTTCCCAAAATGCAAGCCCAAGCCTGAACAACTGGAAGAGCCTCCTGGTTTTTGTCTTCCAGAAAAAAAAGCTCTATTGCCTTAACAGTGTCTTCAGTTAGACATACTTGTTTAGGCTGCTCCAGGGATACTCAATCCCATGCAGGTAGCTCTGTGCTTAGTGGCCATAGGATCTTGCTGCCTATGCTTACACATCCCTACTCACTCCTGCCATCTTTCTTCAGGTTGTCAACGATGAGATGTGTGATGTCTGTGAGGTTTGGACAGCTGAGAGCCTGTTCCCGTGCAGAATCTGCACCAGGGTTTTCCATGATGGCTGCCTGCGCCGCATGGGTTACATCCAAGGAGAAGGTGCAACGGAGGTGACCGAGATGGCCCACACGGAAACAGGCTGGAGCTGCCACTACTGTGTGAGCCTGGACATCAGGGACAACAGGACTTGGCACTTTTCCTGGAGGCCCACTCTTAGAATACTTGTTCATGAGCAGTGATCTAAAGAGTTTTCTAATAGTACATATGAGGGTCTAGGATGGGGTTTCTCAACCTCAGAACTATTGACATTTGAGGCTGGATGGTTCTTTGTGTTGGGGACCAGATGCATTGTAGGATGTTTAGCAGCATTCCTGGCCTCTAGTCTACTAGATGCCAGTAGCACACACCCCCAGTGGTGACAAATAAAATTGTCTCCAAATATTACCAAATGTGTCCTGGAAGGAACAAAATTACCCCCAGTCGAGAACCACTGACATAGAGGATTAACTGAGTTGAATGAGTCCTAATGACTCAAAAGTATTTCTGTTTGGAGCAGTGCTTTCTCTAATAGTCTGTAGTTGTCATTAATTGTATTTATCTGACAACCAAACTGAGATCCTAACCAACTTGCTTCCAATAGGGATAGATTCTGTCATAGGAAAACATCTTAGTTCTGAGATCTCACTTGGCCACCCCTTGACTCTTAAAAGCATTTGATCTTCATCTCTGAAGTGGTCAATATGTGAATTAAATAACAAAGCTCTATTGATTCAGAACTTTGCAAATTATACATAGTATATAAATGCCTTACAGCTTTTAATGAAGGACAGAGTCTAAGGTTTCCACTGGAAGCCAGATTCATATCCATTTCTTACCACACCTGAATAGAGTGCAAGCCTTGGCTTGCTAATTTGTGTCTTGCAAATCTCTTCCTTATTTATTGATCTCAGAGTGAGGAGCATCTGCTGATCCTCCTCTTATTCTTACTGCCTAGGAGGAAGCAGAAGTGTGCTGTTTTCTAACAAATAACTCTCTCTGTGGCTCGTGCATAAAATAAAGCATAGAACAGTTATTTTGAACCACTTAAACACCTTTCTCCCTAGATTATACCACAGCAGACCCTAATGTACAGACAGCCTTCTCTTATACCAGTCACCATAACTCTGATGTCCATCTTTCCTTCAGTGACTCTGTTTCTCCTTGTGCTGCGGCTGTGTGACTGGGTTAAAAGTGTCTCCTTCCTGACCCCTAGGAACCCACTGCTCCCTTCCCAGCCTTCTGTCACTGTCCTACCATCATTACCACCACTCTCCACTGGACTTTTCACAAAGACTTCTTTGAAGCTCCTGCCCTTTCTTTCCTTCCCTTCATAGTCAGGCTCCTTAAAAGAACTTCATTGTCTCCTTGTGGCTCCTCAACCACTTGTGACTTCTGCATCCATCATTCTGCTGAATTGGTTCTTCTTAAGGTCACCAATGACCTCCTAAATGTTAGACCTAGTGACCTTTTCTCGAGCATCTTCTCACTTAACATCTTTGAAGTATTTGGTGTTTCTTTATTTTCCCCTTTTTTTTTAGGTTTTATATATTTGTATGAGAATTATCACACAAGATATAGAAACTAGAGAAAATAGAAAATCAACAAAATCCCACTTCACTTGTATAACCACTATTAACATTACCTCCTACATTGTGCAACTCTCTTTTCTTAGTATCCAGTACCTTCTTCTCTACTGATTCTCCTCCACCCTTCTTTTCTGACCCTTTTTTCTCAATGCCCTTAGTTTCTTGTCTCAGTTCAAAATTCTGGTGTATCTCAGGGTTCTGTTATTAACCCTCTTCTTTTCTCACTGTACACTGTCTCTTTGGGTGATTTCATCTACAGCCACCATCTAAGCACTAATGACTCCCATATCTGTGTGTCCAGACTTAAATTTCCTGTCTCTTAGACTTATCCATCTTGATGTCTCATAGGTATTTCACATTCAGTGTGCCCCCAAATGAAATGGAGGAAGCCTCCATTTCTTATCTCTATAAATAGTAATACCACCACCCCCCAGTAACCAATCCCAGCTTATTTCTCTTCCTAATTCCTCACATCCAATAAGTCAGCAGGTCCTACTGATGCTTCCTGTACTGTGCCTCACATCTCTGCCCCCCCGACTTCTCCCCTCTCAGCTTTCAGTTTAGCCACTGATTTTTTCTTACCTGTGCTATTGCAATAGCTTCCTAACCTCCCCATGCCTCCCCACACCTCCCTGACTTTCTGTTTTCTCTAGTTTCCATATCTTATATGATAATTCTCATAAAAATACACAAACCCTCCAAACTTTACTCCTGCAATCCCTTTTTCACACAGCAATCAGAGATCTGACTGTGGCACTGTCCATTTAAAAACCCTTCGGTGGTTCTCCTTTGCCCTCTGAATAAAAGCCTGGACTAGAGTGCCCTGACCTCAGCGTAGCTCGCAGCAACCTCAAACTCCTGGGCTTAAGTGATCCTTGTGCCTCAGCCTCCCAAGTAGCTAGGACTACAGGTTCCCTACCACTACAGCTAGCTAATTATTAGAGGCAGAGTCTAACTTTGCTCAGGCTAGTATTATATCAATTTTTTAAAAGTATTATTAGGCACAGTGGCTCACTCCTAGACTCCCAACACTTTGGGAGGCCAAGACAGGAGGATTGCTTGAGTCCAGGAATTTGAGGCAAGCCTGGTAATGTAGTAAGACCCCATCTCTACAAAACATAAAAGCAAAAAATTAGGTGTGGTCACACACACCTGTCATTTCAATTACTTGGGAGGCTGAGGCAGGAGGATTGCTTAAGCCCAGGAATGTGAAGTTATAGTGAGCTATAATTATGCCACTGCATTCTAGCCTAGGCAACAGAGTGAGATCCTATCTCAAAAAAGAAAAATTATAGAAAAAAATAAAGAATGGTTTAGGTTCTTTATGAAACCCACAAATGAATACTCATAAAATATCTGCTCTTATTCTTTACTGGTCTTTTAGGTAAAATATTAACTTTCTACTGGAAAGACTCTTGATAGTTTAAGGACTATGTAGTAATTTTAACAAAATAAGGTATCAGTGCTCATTTGGAATTGAAACTTTTACAGCACCATGAAAAATTTATTTGAGTTTAGAAACCTTGTTACAATGGCATCTTTTAAACCCTACTCGAGTTATTTAAAGTGATACAAATGGGCTTGGCACCCGTAGCACAGTGGTGAGGGCACCAGCCACATACACCAAGGGTGCTGGGTTCAAACCCAGCCCGGAACTAAACAACAATGGCAACTGCAACAAAAAATAACCAGGTATTGTGGTGGGCGCCCATAATCCCAGCTACTTGGGAGGCTGAGGCAAGAGAATAGCTTAAGCCCAAGAGTTGGAGGTTGCTGTGAGCTGTGATGCCACGGAACTCTACCAAGGGTGACATAGACTCTGTGTCAAAATAAATAAATAAATAAAGTGATACAAATCACTAGAAACAGAAGTAGAATGAAACTTGTTAACTAAAATTCTTCTGAGCACAGCCTAACACTGAAGGCCAACTACATGAAATGGATACAGAGGGATGTGCTTTGGGTTATAGAGGTAGGGATTCACAGTGCCCTGTCAGTGAGTCCTTATTCCCTACAGTAGCTTGCTAAGGCACTTCCAAGAGCTCCTTGGGTTAGCTTGGAGGATAATTTGAGAAACACTATTTTAGTAAAAAGGACTCATGGGTGGGGTCAGGATATCTGGGTTCTGAGAAAGATCTGCCCCAGAGTTAAGGTAACTTGGAGCAAGTCCTTTCTTTACCTTTTCTAGTGCCTCAATCTCCTTGATTGTGAATAGAAGGCTGGGCTTAAATGATCTTGGAATTGCTTTATATTTGAAATACTATTTCCATCCCTTTTGATCCTTGCCTTTCTTACTGGCCTGTATGGCCAGTGACTCAGATCTTCCTTATTTTCAGGACAACCTCAACTTGCTGCTTACTGAGGAGGAAATGTATAGCCTCACAGAGACCTTTCAGCAGTGCAAAGTCATCCCTGGTAAGGTTGGATGGTACTGCCAGGATGGAGAGGGATTGGTCAGATTTCTCCTTCATGCTCGCTAGGATGAACTATGAAAGGAGTATTTCAGGTTTAGGGGCTGTAGGGACAGGAGGCAGATGATTCCTTGTTCTTGAGTTGTTGGTCAGCAGAGGCTTACACCACCTGCTATAGCCTGAGTTACCCTGGCCATGGGAGGCAAAGATTCAACAAGAGCTGTGGGTATTGGGGGCATTTAGGGTATCCTAGAGGTGAGTGGAGGTATCTTGGATGGGCAGGCATGGCCAGCATGGTGTGCCTCCCACAGATTGCTCCCTGACACTGGAGGACTTTCTGCGCTATCGCCACCAAGCAGCGAAGCGGGGGGGAAGTGACAGAGCCCTGAGCGAGGAGCAAGAAGAACAGGCAGCCCGCCAGTTTGCAGCCTTGGACCCTGAACATCAAGGCCACATAGAGTGGCCTGACTTCCTGTCCCATGAGTCCCTCCTACTTTTGCAGCATTTGCGTCCTCAGGTGAGGGCCAGCTGGGGTAAATGTCCATGAAATTCGGGTTATAGGCCTGGTAAGCATGCTGGGTGGTTGGAAGAACAATGGATACTATCTGAGCAGTGACCAGTACACAGAAATGGGCCCAGATTCCAGCCCGTGCTCAGGCTGGGAAACTAAGGAAGATTGATTGCACTGGACTCCACTGAAAGTGTTGATGCTACCAGAAAGGCTCTGGGCAACTTCTAAAGGAGGCTGTGAAGCGGGTAATAGAGGTAGGATTCTCTGTGGGTTGATGGTTTACAAGATGTCACCTCTGAGATCTTGTCTGTTCTTCCCCAGAACTCTCTGTTGAGGCTTCTGACAGTTAAGGAGCGAGAACGAGCCCGAGCCACCTTCCTGGCACTGGGCAGTGGGAATGCCATCAGTGAGGCAGAGTGTGGCCGCGCCCAGCATTCTTGGTTTTGCAAACATCTTACAGAAGCTCCATCCTGCAGTGTCAGGTCTGCTTCTTACAAGTCCCTGCCCCTACTTGGCCTTTCTGCTTTTTTCTTGCCAGTGGCCCTTGGTGTAAAATATATCTCCCTGCTTCCCCTGCCAACAGCTGGATGAGGATCCTCCTGTGCATGAGGCAGAGGATGATGATGCCCACTGGCCAAGGCATAGGGTAGCTTCTACTTAAGCTCTGTGTTGCCACATGTCAGAAAGGCCTGGACATGCATGTCTAGGGCCATGGGCTAAACAGTGTTTGGGAGGTGCAGGGGTCATGCCTTTCACTATCCCACTCCTAACCACATGTCCTTGTGCTCAGCAGCATCAGCCATGTGGGTCCCATAGCGGACAGCAGTCCAGCCAGCAGTAGCAGCAAGAGTCAGGACAAGACCCTGCTGCCCATAGAGCAGGAGTCCCGGTGAGTAGAACCTCCTCACCTGTCTGTCTGTGCCGTCTGCACCCTTCAACATATACGCACAAGTACAAGCAGCCATTATCCACTTCCCAGAAACCACCTCCGGGACCACACATGTTCCTCCAGATCCCTAGGGCCAGCCAGCTGGTTACTTGGCTTGGCAGCATAGCCAGCCAAAACCATGTCAGGCATGAGCCAAGGCTTCTCTGAGTTATATGTCTACCCAAAGCATGCTGCCCTGGAATCAGATCTCATGAGCTTTCAGGCCCTGCAACCAGCTTCATGAACCTCTTCTTTGCTTCCACTCTAGATTTGTGGACTGGCCCACCTTCCTGCAAGAGAATGTCCTCTACATTTTGGCTGCTCGCCCCAACAGTGCAGCCATTCACCTGAAACCCCCAGGATAGCATGGAGCAGAGAAGCTTGGTTCGGGGACAGTGACATCCTCTCCCTTCTTTCCTCTCTCCCTTCCCCCCACCAACCTCTGGCACTAAGACTCATGGGGATGGGGCCCTGCCAGCATCTTAACTTGTTGAGCTGTAGAGCACTGAGCTGTAGAGCACTGAAATTACCATTGCCCTCACAACAGAGACAATGAACGCATTGCCACAGCAAAGAAGCCCTGGAAGCTGTAGCCATATCTGCTCCTGGACCACCTCCTGCCCTCACATAGACTGGACCTGCCACCACACACATATGTGCATGCACTGCACATACATGCACATACATGCCCAGCTGTCCATGCCTTCAGAAGCCTGTTTATTTTTGAGTTGAAACAGGACCATATTCCCTTTGTGAAGGCCCTAGTATAGAGGAGGGAGTCTTTACTCACCCTTTTTGTTAACCAGTTCTGATTGCCAATAGATAAGCCTCTGGCCAAGTGATTCTTAATAAGGGGACATCTCAGACTCACATGCCCTCCTTGAGATGCTGACAGATCCCTCTTCCCCCATTGAAAATCCTGTGGGGCAGTGCCTGTGGCTCACTGGGTAGGGTGCTGGCCCCATATACCAAGGGTGGTGGGTTCAAACCCAGCCCCGGCCAAACTGCAAAAACAGCAAGAAAAGATAGTCAGGCATTGTGGCGGGTGCCTGTAGTCCCAGCTACTCAGGAGGCTGAGGCAAGAGAATCGCCTAAGCCCAGGAGTTGGAGGTTGCTGTGAGCTGTGACACCACGGCACTCTACCAAGGGCAATAAAGTGAGATTCTGTCTCTAAAAAAAAAAGAAAAGAAAATCCTTTCTTTGGTGAGCCACTGTCACTAGTAGGTGTGTATAATGTGCCTCAGCTGTATTGAGGTGGGAAAATAGTTGAAAACCACTGCTGCAGTTCAGCCTATTATTTATTTAAATTCTAATTCTGGGTGGTAGAGAAAGCAATTAGCTAGTGGAATCCTGGTTAGAAAAGGGGCCCCTCCCAGAGACACAAAATCCCAGGAACCTCTCAGCCAGGTCATCCAAGTCCAAAAGTCTTTAGCAGAACAGTTAAAAACCAAGGTGAGTCGTCTTGGCCCTGTTTTTCAGGTGGTAGCTCATGCCCAGATCCCCCAGGGCTCTGAAAGGAACAAATATGATGGCAGGAGTTACAACCCTCTGTTAGATGCTTTAGCCAAGTCAGCTACCACAGACCAATAAGGACATGGTCTGGATGGAAGAGGAGAGGCTCAGGCTCTTGGAATGTTCCCACTCAACTCAGCCATAGACCTAGGAAAGTGACCTCTGTGTGGAGATCGCAGCCAGCCTCTTCCACAGCCCAAGAAAGAGCAGCTCTGCAGATGCCACAGCAGACTCCGTTCAGCCATCCTGACACTGAGGACAGGAGGCTGCAGCTTAAGAAGATTTGCATCTCAGCTCTTTCAAGCAGGGAAGTCCTGGGAAAGCCTCACAGAAGTTTTTCCATTCTCCCTGTCACTGGGGTGTGCCCTCAGTTGTTGCTTCTCCAACTGCTCACTGCATGTTCTTCTCCATCAGGCTGGGTCCTCCTGGCATGGGAGGACTTGGGAGGCAAGCAGAGGCTGCCACAGTGCACCAAGCCTGGACTCCAAGCCCCACTTCCCCTTCCTAAGTTCTTGTGAAATTCTCAAGTCAGTGCAGGTTGTGGGTCACCCTGGGGTCCAGGTTCTAGGTTTCTGTTTCCAATCTAATGACTTAAGTGTTGCCAAATCTGACTACCAAGAATTATTCAAGATGGAGTTGAGCTCAGTCATGCAGAAGCTAACATATCTTCATTGCTCAAGGCACTCATGCTAAATTGAGTACTTACAGAAGAATGTTCATATCTCTCAGTGTGAGATCCTCAGAGGAAAGCAAGGAGCTGCAGCCAGGGACTAGTAAGAGCCCTGCGTAGTCTCCTCTTGTAGGAATTGCTTGAGCTGGGAACAGGACAATTAA
Organism: Perodicticus potto; assembly: GCA_963574655.1. NCBI lineage: Eukaryota > Metazoa > Chordata > Mammalia > Primates > Lorisidae > Perodicticus > Perodicticus potto. Next base: position 6,025 of record CAUYRH010113197.1, on the reverse strand, counting down.
CTACTGGGGTTGAATTACTTAAGACTGAAATGAAGCAGACAGGAGACAAATATTCATATGTATGGCCCTGAACATTTCAAAACCCACATCTTTTGTAAATACTCCTCAGCTATACTCCCAGGACTGATGAGGGGCCGTTATTCAGTGTAGTCAAAAAAACAGAAAAGAAAAGAAAGCACATGAATCTTGGGCCAAGGACTGTATCTAAAGCAACCAAGCCTAGGGGTTTGCGCTGAGAACATTAAAGCACAGGGGCTCTTGGTTACTCTCCTGGCAGATCACCCTCTGTGCCAGTGGCCTTGGGCTGCTTGATCTCATGGAGAGGTCATTTTAAGTAAAGAAGGCACTGGGCCTTGAGATCTGAACAGCTTTTTTCTCCTGCCTCATCAGTTACAGGGACTGGAAGTCCCTCTTTTGCCCTGACCCTCCACAGATCAAGGTAACACCTACCTCTTTGGAGTTGCTGCTTCTAGCTTTCTGTGGGTGAATGGTGACAGTCCATGGGTTGCTGGATAGACCTGCTCTTTCCTAGGCCCTGGAGTTCTGTCATGACAGGAGCAGGTCCATTTGGGATCACCCTCTTCCCTATTCTAGGACAGCAAGCTTCCTTGGTGAGGGCATGCTGCAGAGGGCCCAGGGGATGCTACCTCCAGCAAAGAATAGATTCCCCAGTCCAGGGGAGTAGAAAAGCGCAGAGGAGCAGTTGGGCCCTTCACCATAGGCATCTGACTTTTTACCAAATGGGAAGTTTCATTGCTCCCCTGGTCCAGTCCAGAACTGCAGAAGTCCCACCCAAGCCCCCATCCAGAATCTTCCATTATCGTGCCCTAATCCCTAGAGCCCCTGTGCAGTATGTGTGATTTTAAAACATTTATAAATGTAGTGAGGCCCATTCCCTTTTCAAGCCCTTCCATCACTGTGACTCTTTGAAATTCTGCCAAGTACAAATATGAATGTCTGGCTCTCATAAAAGTATGAGAAAATGTTTTAATCTTTTCTTGGCTGCCCAAAATTGAGATCAGTGCTTTTCCAAGTACACCACCACCACCACCCCCAACCAAGGAAAGCTTTGGTTACAGATCTGTTTCTTAAGAAAACCACTTGCTAGTTTTCTCTTCCCTGTGTTCATATTTAAATAGGGGGCAGCTGGATAAATAGAGCTGCAGGGACACAGGGCTTGTTGAGCATGTGGCTGTAACTCTCCAGATCTGCTTCTTGGTTTTTTTCTCCTGAAGCCAACCTTCCCCAACAGAATGGTTGAGCAGTGGCCCTTGTGGGATCTAGGGATGGAGCAGTTCCCTCACTCCTAGGGACTGATCCATGTCTCAAGTTTTCTTCTTTAAGGACAGCAACATCAGAAACCATGAGATACATTGCTTCTTTCTGCCCTCAGACCAAGCAACTGGGGCTGGAAGTGCAAACATGGACCTTTCTGGCTCTGGTGCTCCCTATGGGCTGTCACCTTGGCCTTGTTTAAGTGGCCAGGTTTTGGGGTTCCCCTAATCCTTCCACCAGTATGTAAAGCACAGAACTAAACTGCCAGAGTTGTGCCCAAACCTCTTACCCCAAAGCACAACCTCAACCATTATAGGTATCCAGCTTCAGTAAAAGTGGTGCCAGGAAGCTCTAAAGCCAGGAAACTTAGCAGAAACAGTCATGGCCTCAGGCCAGCCTTGACTACCCCAGAGCCAAGAGTAATCTCCAGGCAGGACTGAGAATTGGTAGCAGGCTCTAGTGACCCTGCAAGCATGTTCCCTTCAGACTAGTAGAGTCTGCAAATAACAAGCATGGTACTCAAAGGCAAAACAAGCTTGATAACCAGAATTTCAGGACATCCTGGCAGAACCTATAACCATGGTCCCTCTTTACCTCACTCCTATTTACAGTGAAATAAAGTTGCTACTTTTATTCAGGCCACTTAGTTTGAATTTGCCCAAGGTATCTGTCTGGGCCGCTGCATTGCAGCCAGACAATGGGATCTCCTAGAGTGGGGGATCTTAATGCATAATCCCTGGTCCTGACAGCTCAGCTCTGGAGTGGGGTGCGACCAGGCATTTTTCCTGCTGTTGCTTTCCTGCTGCCACTATTTTTGGCAACCTTGAAGGGAAAAGAAAATGAACATGCTAATAGAATTTCCACTAGCCCCAAGCAGCACTCTGGGCCACATGCCTCAATGAGCATAGCAGAGAGGTCAGTCTGGTCTGGGCCAATGACTAAGAAGCTCAGTTGCAAACCAGTCTGCATAGCACTGGATAGGCACAATCACAGATGAGACAACAAGGTGTAAGCAGCAAGACCTCTCCATATTCGTGGTGAAGCAAAGGACTTCAGGCTTACCTCCAGCCACTCGGGTTTGGCCTATGATCTGTGTCCCAGCCAAACAGCTTGTGAGGAGGGCTCTGAGAGCACTTGAATAACAATGCAGGATCCATGTCCCCTGGTCCCTTATTCCTTTCCCATGTACTTTTCTGCGGAAGGTAACTTGACAGTGAGCTGAAGGGGACACCCCCAGGCACTGTCTCTCCATCTCTACAGCTGCATGCTCCTCCCTATGGCCAGCCTTCACAGGAACTCCAGAAGGAGCTGCTGCTCCCAAGGCTGGGCACAGTGGAAATCATAATAAAGAGATTGTGATGCTGTCTTGGCTTCCTGTTTCCTGTTGTTTGGGGAACCTGCCATTTCTGTGTAGTTTCTCATTATTGACCAATTCCTGAGTCTGAGCATAAGACAGGGGCAGCTGTGGCCTCCAGAAAGATAGCAGTGCACTGTGGCTCTCTTTCTAGAGTTTTCCTTTCTCTGACCTTTCCAATAAGCAAGTGACAGTTGGGGATAGGGGTACCACCCAGATGTGCAGACCCAGAGGTACAGATACCTCTGTGTTCCACTACAGTTACAGAGGGGACATGGCACTAAAGGGAGAATCCAGAGTGATTGAAGAAATTGAGACAGGTCTCTCAGTCTGTCTTTTATATTGTCTATCCCTCTCCACCAAGAGCTAGTGTTAGACATTTTTGCCAAATTCCTGCTAAGCTCAAAGTAGGGAAGCTTGTTAGCTGTTTTCTCCTGGTCTTCTAGGCTCTCTCTGACCTGAGAGTTTCCTCACCATTTTTGCAAATTGTTTTAATGTGATATGATAGAGTGAGGAAAACTAAAGTCCTCCCTTTTACCTGGTGAGAACAGAGCCAAGTTAGCTGTAGATGGGAAGGCATCTCTAGGCTGGATCAGAGGCAGATATTCTTCCAAAGCCATAGGGGGTCCTAAGTACAAGTAATTACTAACAGTTTTGAGCACTTACTACACAGTGGGCAGTGCTTTGATAAAGCAGCTAATCTTCAACCCTATGAGATTTGTATTACAGATGAAGAAAGAAGGGACCAGAGGTGCTGAGTTCCCAAGGTTCCACAATCACACTGCTAGGAATTGGGGGAACTAAGTAGTCTACCTTCAGCACCCATGTTTTTGGCCACTTTATTGTCAAAGTACACCTCAAGGGAACCACTAATGTGTGGCCTAACCCTCCCTTTCCACCCTGGAAACAGACATGGATTGGTAACCAGGCATGTAATCCTGTCAGATTTCCTACCACCTGCACAACTCACACCACTCACTCACTGGGCTCCCATGCTCTTCTCCCTGGATTTTTCCTGTGAGGGTCCTCCAGACTCAGAGCACCTTAATGACCTTCCACTAGCCCCTGCTCTTTGTCTCCAGGCTCAGTGAAGCTAAGCACTAGGACAGAAAAAGAGGCATAAAGGCTGGGTCTCTGTGGACCCTAATGAGTAAGGTTTCCTCACCCTCGGTGCAGCACTTTAGACTCCCCTAGGACTGTTCCTCTTGCCAACTGTCGCTTGCTCCAAGAGCTGGCTCATGCCTCCATTCCACACAAGCCTCCACCCACCCTGTCCTGCTCTGACTTAAGTACACTCCCTCTTTATCCCAAGGGAAAGTCTCCACGAAGACAAATAAAGCCTTGCTAAATTTGCTAAACATGTTCTTTCTCTCACCTCACCTTTTCAGGGATTGCTTGGAGTTTGACTTTGCTGAACCTCGGTTTCCTCATCTGTAAAAATCTAGAAAAGAATCCCTGCCCTGACAGCCTCCTGGGCTGGTGGCTGAGTGAAAACAGAATGCGTTTAGTAAGCGGAGGGAGGTTTATACACTGTAAGGCACTGAATAGCAAGGATCTCTACTCCATCTGAAGGCTGTGTATCATCCCCACCCTCCCACAGGCCTATGCATAACTAGAGGTGCCTCTGTCCACAGTGCTGAAATCACACTCAGCCAAGCCAGCTGGTGACCTACAATCCCTCGTTATCCCACCTCTTCCTTTTTTCTTTCTTTCTTCTTTTTCTTTTTTTTAAGAGACAGAGTCTTGCTCTGTCACCCAAGCTAGAGCACAGTGTTGTGGTCATAGCTCACTGTAATCTCAAACTCCTGGGCTCAAGAGATCCTTCCACTTAAGCCTCCCAAGTAGATGGGACTACTGGTGCACACCAGCAAGCCTGGCTAATTTTTACAATTTTTTTTCTAAAGACAGTGTCTCATAGCTGGGTGCAGTGGTTCACACCTGTAATCCTAGTACTCTGAGAGGCTAAGAGGGGTGGACTGCTTGAGAGTTAGACCTCATCTCTACCAAACATAGAAGAACTAGCCAGGTGTTGTGGTGGGCACTTGCAGTCCCACTTACTGAGGAGGCTGAGGCAAGAGGATCACTTGAGCCTAGGAGTCTGAGGTTGGTGTGAGCTATGACAGTACAGCACTCTAGCCTTGGGCAACAGAATGAGACTCTGTCTCAAAAACGAAAAAAATTCTCACTATGTTTCTCAGGCTAGTCTCAAATTCCTGGCCTGAAGCAATCCTCCTGCCTCAGCCTCCCAAAGTGCTAGGATTACAGACATGAACCACCACACCCAGCCTCTTTGTCCTATCTTTAAATAAACATCAAGTGCAGAGATTTTCATGCCAAGTATTACCCTAAAACTCAGAAGTGTTGCCAAAATATTTTTTTATTTAATTTATTTCAAATATCTCTGTTTTGTAAAATGAATATAACTTTCCTTTCAAAAAACAATAAGTACAAATGAGAAAGAAGTGATTTAGAAGCTCAGATAGAAAAGAGTTTTTGGCCTTAACTTGGTATGGGTGACCAGTAAGAGGTGGCTGCCAAAAACAAACTGATCTAGGGTGGTGCCTGCGGCTCAAAGGAGTAGGGCATGGGCCCCATATGCTGGAGATGGCGGGTTCAAACCCAGCCCCAGCCAAAAACTGCAAAAAAAAAAAAAAAAAAAAAAACTGATCTAATCTGCGGCAATGTGGAAGGAAGTTCAAAGTCAAAGGAGAGAGAAACAGGCTAGCTCATTTGTACCTGCACCAGCACTCCTGGAAAAAGCTAATCAGAGCCAGGCACCACAAACAGAGACCACTTCAAGGGAACATGATCTTAGTGGTTGGAATTGAGCAAGGCAGATGAATAACCCATGCAGGTGGGAGTTCTGGAGAGACGCAGACTTGAAAGGCGCAGATGGCTGATGTTCTGCAGATGGGGCTGATGAGGTCAATGTGTTCTTGAAGACAAAACTAGGATAAAAGGTGGACACTATAGGAGGCACACTTCTGCTCACTAGGACCAAAAAAATAACTGTGTACCAGAGAAGGCAGTGAACTTGTATGAGCATATGACAGAAATATTGAGTTGGGTGTGAGATAACTTACTAGGTATCTTGTCCTCTTGAGACCTGAGATGCCAGTAAACAGTTAAGCTCCTTCTGGTAGGTTCCCAGCCCTGAGCCCAGCTTCTCCAGAAGGAGAATGACTTTAAGGATCCACATGACCCCAAAGTTTTGGCATCCACAACTTGGAAACTTCAATTTTTTTTCTTTTTTCTTTTTTTTTTTTTGAGACAGAGCCTCAAGCTGTCACCCTGGAGAGAGTGCTGTGGCATCACAGCTCACAGCAACCTCCAATTCCTGGGCTCAAGCGAGTCTCTTGCCTCCGCCTCCCAAGGAGCTGGGACTACAGGCGCCCG